>JAVHNF010058933.1:21470-36596 GCA_034783455.1 Micropsitta finschii
TCTCTTGAAAGACACAATACTTTAATATCAAGTAATGGAGGAAAGAAAACCAGGATATTTTTCTTTTAAAGGAGAATATATTTGCATTTAATCGCAAAAAGTAAGTGAAATATTTTCCTCTACTTCACAAACTGTGCTTGATTTGCAGAATAATTTAATATCTAGTTCCAGTAATATCCCAATATATCACAGTAAAATCTTCACTCTCAAATCATTAGCTAGCCACACAAATCTTAGCTGACTATGGAGTATTGTATTAGATAATTTCTCAGTACCCCAGTTCAGTCTCATCCCTAAGACAAAAATAACATGGAAGTTCAAATAGGTTACACACTGCTAAGCGATTTATTGAATTTTATACTAAGACATAAGGGAAATTTTATTGTAAGAGCAACATTTTGACATCTTGATTAGACTTCTTAGAGCCAAATTAATCATACTTATTTTGGATCTAACAGAAGAGAAAATCTGGCTTTTATTCTCAGACAGATGCACTGATGGCTTGCAAAAGCCAGTGTTGCTGTATTTCTGACCAGCAATACCAGACATGATAAGAGTAGTTCAGAGAAGGCAAATTCAGTATCACCTTAGTTAAATTTAAGTGAGCACCGTAGCATTTCTGTGAGCCTCTTTATATCCTACATTTGGCATCATTCCCTGCAATATTACTGGCATCACCTTTAGTACCTCAAGGACACGTAGATCAATTAACATTTCTAAGAGAAATTGTGATTGTAATCAGTGCTTTCATTAACCTTTTGACTTCTGAGGGGGAAAGGAAAGTGTCAGATGGTATTCGGAAAGAAACAGGGTTTTTTTTTTATTGTCATTATCATAATTTTTAATATTTATGTGTCAAGCATTGGAACAGGCTGCCCAGGGAAGTGGTGGAATCACCATCCTTGGAAGTATTCAAAACCAGTGTACATGAGGCCCTTAGTGACGTGGTTTAGTGGTCAACTTGGCAGCACTGGGTAATGGTTGGACTTGGTCTTTTCCAACCTAGTTGATTCTGTGATTCCACGTTTCTAATTTTTGGCAAACACTGTGCTCTAATGTGAAGTGGCTAGCAGCAATGATGGTGGCAAGCACTAAGGCAAGCAAATTGTATGACTCAAAGTGTTGTCAACCTTCTCCAAAATGCATTCTACATCGAGACAGAGAAGTCTAGATTTACTTCCTTTCAGAGTTAGCCCCAGCTGGCAGCTGAGCACAACACAGAACACAGGGGTTTAACTGATACAAAATCTTTGAGCTAATTTTGCTCCTCAAGTATTGCCTGCTCCTTCTTTGGCCATCCTCTTTCCTTCGCTTATTCCTTTGTAGCATGCTGTGCTTAGTCATGCTGACATTATTAACTACATACCTACACTGTGAACTATATTAAGAAATGTATCTGCCTTAAAGAAAATGATCAATGTTTTTTTTGTCAAGTGGTTCTTCAGTTAATCCAGTTAACAGCATGGCCACACGAAGTTATATTGCCGCAGCTGAAGGGAGCAGTGGTGCTGTGGAAATGTATGCTGGAAGCAACTGGTAATACTTAAAACCCAGTACTGCCAAAGACTTTAGGTCATAAAACCCAATTTAATCCCAACACCTCTTGTTAAGGTCATAATTAGTAAAACACGGTTTAGTGCTACTGCAATGGGTGGAAATATTAAAACAAACAGAATGTTAAACCAGCAGAAGGAAGTAAACAAGTTAAAGCTTCCAATCTATACTTATGAAGGTTTTCAGGGTAACAAGTAATTTTATATTTAACTGTGAACACCTTAAATGTGACGGTGAATTAAGGACTATAAATGACAGTTATTGTTCTTTGACTTTCTAAGAATTTATTTTCAAATTAGTTTTACGGAAACATAAATTCTGTAGCACTGATACACGGTGAGCTCTGATGCCACACAAAGATTGCACAGGTAAGAAGAAATGTGAAAATAGAGATACATATTATTTAATTGGTGCATATATAGCCTGTATTAGGATATATTATGATGCATTTCTGTTGTTGCTTGCCTCTCACTGATTAAGCTATATGTTTAAATAGTAAAGAAGCAGCAGCGCAATAATGTAATAATAAATAGAATTTTACTTATATATTCCTAAGTACCTCATTAGGTTTATGTAACAGTGGCAGCTGAACAATTAGTGGCAAGGTTTAGACTGTGAAAAACATAACCTGTTAACAATACTTGTGTCTTTTGTTTTCATACCTGCATTGTGCTTTGCCAAATATTTGTCTTTGTACTGCTTTTTTTTCTTTCCAAACCAAGTACAGCTGGCTTGTTGCTCCTGTTTGGTCTTCTCCATGGCAATACAAGCAACTCGCCTGGCATATGAAGGAGAAAAATTTTTTTGGTTGTAATTATTGAGTTTTAAAAAGCCACCCAGAGTGAGTTAGAAAAATGAGACTTTTAATAGTACAAGAGTAAAGTAAAACCTTTCAAACTTTTATTTTTTAATGACTTAAAGCCACTTTGATATAAGGAAAATCTTCTTAAGGACAGATAATTAGAGCTCATAGATCAAGTGAGCATGGGAGGAAGAGTAGCTAGCAAACTGGCTGTAGACTGGAACCGCATCAGGTCTGAAAGGACCACTATGGTCTAAATTAACTACAGAGCAAGTTGTGTTATGGAACTGTTTAAAGGTCGATCTTTAGGATGAAGTATTGCAGGTGTTCCTGTTGAACAATGTGTACCAGTGTTCCCCTTGTGTCAGGGCTTGCAAGGGAGGTCTTCAGATGGAATATATAGTCTACCTCTGTTTCTCTTCTAGTAAAATCTCCTTTAAGCAGTCCAGGTGGCACAGGTGCTGTTAAACCCTTACAGCACTCAAATTCTTTTATGTAGCAAATCTTTACGAAATATTTTGGGCTATGTTTGGATATTGATACACTTTCTTGAGTTATGACCTTGACTTTCATGGCCCAGTACTTGTAGCAGAGTTTGTGCTGATATACTTTAAATATTTACTAACCAGCTTCTTCAAGAGGTTGTTCAAAGGCTCTGCATTATTTTCTTGGTACTCAGTGCCATTGCTGCGCATTGAATCTGTCATTCAGGAATCTTTACACTGTGATTTCTTTCTATTTTTTATCTTTCATAGGAAAAATGAAAAGGAGAGAAACCACAAAACTCCCACAATGACCTTTGTGCTTGATGCCTTGCTAACACCTTGTTCTTGCTGCACTTACGTGTAAGCAGTACCAATGAAAACCCTATTTAGAACCTAAAAGAGAAATTAATTTGATCCCGTTACATAAACAATTTGTATGTGGCCTCCAATCCTAGTTTCCTGTAGTAGATCAGAAAGCACAATGTTTACTAACACAGGTGCTTACTTTCCTAATGTAACCACGCATCTGATACTGCACATAACCCTTACAGCTATGCATGTACAAGAAAAAAAGAAAATCGATGCCACACAAACTGAAGCAATAGACACTTTTTTCCCTGAAAAAAAAAAAAATATATATATACAAAACCAAGCTATACAACAATGAAAAGCATGAAAGACAGAAATAAAAACAAAGCCAAATTATTTTTTATAGAAAACTGAAAGTCATACCATTCTTGAAGCTCAGGAGAGGGAATAAGACCTGCAGTACCATTTTTCGAGTTTTCAAGTTTACCCTGCCACCAGTTATGATCATCTTTGCTAATGATTTGGATAATATCCCCAACTCGGAATCTGATGCCAGCTTCTTTGCAAGGAATAAGGTCATCCTTTGCTGGATCATATTCAAATTGTGCTCTTACATATATCTAAAAAAAAAGAGTTTATAAAAGACACTGCGATATTGTTACAGGCACAGTATTAAGCATAACAGGTGAAAATTTGTTCTGTGCATGTAGCTACATATACTGTTTGCAACAAGCAAAAGAAGAAACAATGGCAGAAGCATGAGCAACTGAGTGATAGCTGAAAATGAAACAACCCCCCAGCAAACAATGGAGATATATGATGTTATTTTGAAATCAGTCTTCTACATACTGCAAAACCTGATGGCAAAAATGAACACGTGTAATAAACTGATAAGAGTCTTTCAGATAAGTATTGACTATCATGAAATAATACAGACTATAAGCCAGAAGCTTACAGCTGAACTGTGCTGTACTTTCCAGCTGAAGTCCCATGATTTAAAAATTTGTCTGACAGGAAATTTTATTGGAGAATATAAAGGATTTAGGCTACAGTACTGATCTTTAGTATTTAGACTGGAAAATCAGTACTTTTTTTAAGGCTTAACAAGCAGTCCTCTGTTGCACCTACCACATGTAGTTACTTGGGAGGAATCTGGGAATTCTCTGCATGAGTTTTCAGTAAAAGTCTACTCACATATAAATGAAAAGTAACAATTTGAGTAAGTTATTATCTAAGGAGCATTAACAGAAAGAAGTCAGATTCTGTCTTGACAATTTAAAATAATATACCAATCCTTGCTTTGTGTGTTAGTGAGGTCTCAACTCTAGAAAATAAAAATTGATCTCTAGTTCTGGTTGCTAATTACAGCCCTGATGCATCCAAGGATCTTAAAATTGGAATTAAATGTCGTGTCCAATATGGGTAATTTCTACTGTGTATGAACTTCAAACATCATCTTATAGCATCTCAGACAGCCATGTTTAGTCTACTGCTTATTTTCTTACTGAAAATCGACTAGATTAAAAAATTACATGGCAAAGTCGTATCTTTCATTTAAACTGCAACTAACACTTCTCAATTTTGCTCAAATTCTGCTTCAGAAAGAGCTGTAACTGTGCAGTGTTAGCACTATTCATGGCACTTAAAAAAGTGAATTTTTATAGTAGTTCAACCTGCAACCCAACCTAGGAATAAATTAACATGTAATATACTAAATCTGACCCTTGTTCTGCTGTGCATTGAGTGTGTGAGTTCAAACGAGCAACCCAACTTCTTTCAGTTACCTGAAAAATAGGATCTTTTGAAACCAATTACTTTTATGCAGTAATTGGCTTTCTCAGTAATAAGCTGATCTCTTATTTCCCCTCAACCTTATCTAATATAGTTCTAGAAATGTAAGCAGTATTTTTACCATCTAGAAACGTCCTTGCTTTTCAAGTCCCTGCTCCAGTTTGAGCCATTACCCACCATATATTGGCAGTTCATGGAATGTAACAAGAGTTTTGTACAAATAGCAATGTATCTGTTATCCAAGCCCCTGCAGCCTTCAAGGATTACAAGCTACCAGAAAAATACGGTGGTTCAATGGGAAAAGACTCTTTGAAAAAAACAGTAAACTGTAAATGGTGTAAATACAAGGAACACCATTATTTTGATGTTGCCTTGAAAAAAGTCTCTTCTTCTGGAAAAAACACCTTACGAGAGACAAATGAAAACCTAACAGCTTGGAAGGCTTTTCAGCTGGAAATCTCAGAAGACAACAGAAAGTTGAAAAAAACATATAAGCTTTAAAAATGGGAAATGAAGTGATTGCAATCCATTCTTGTAATAGATATTCCAGTAACAAATTTAACCAGACTGTAGTATAAAAAGATTTTCAATGACAACAGAGCATGGTGTTAATTGACTATTTTGAATGGAATTGCAAGAGTTATTATTAAAACCCTTGCTAGATAAAGAGGCTGAGTCTATGCGTCAAGATTCAGACGCATATTCTGGAAGGGCTATATATAAATGGAGAAGTTACTGAAGATGAAATGCAAATCACTTGATGGTACGTGTTGATTTGGAGGCTGCAGTAAAAAGAAAATAAATTACTAAAATTGCAAAAAGAATCATAGGAAATCCTCTGCAGCGTCCTTAAGGGCTTTCCTGGAATTCTCTGGAGAGGGAAGATCTTTCTTTGGTCCATGATGACATCTGCTACCAACAGGTCAAATTAAGGGAGGTTACTGAATCTAGGCCTTAGGACTGAAAATTTAAGAGGCTCTCTTCAGACTTACCGACTGTTAACAGAAACTGACCTTAATGTTTTTCTTTGAAGAGCTTTGTTAATGTTAACGACTAGTTATAGACCAACCTAAGCTTTAGAATCTTTGCCAGTACAATGTTTTAAAGTATTAGACATTTGCTCTACTTGTCTCCATTTCAGCCAAAATATAAAGTTGAGCTTTCCTCTAAGATTAAAATCTGCACAACAGTAAGTCTATTGACGCATTCTGAACTAAAACAACATCTCTAGTTAAATGTAGATTGATTCTGTAACTTTCACATATATGGACGCACACATACAAAAAGCTGTTTTGAATTAGCCACAAACGAGTTAAAAAGAAAAATGAAAATGAAAAAAAAAAAAAACCAAACAAACCAAACCCCAAATATTCCAGGCTTAAATGTTTTAGTCCAGCACATACAGAAAAAAAAGACAAGCAGGGATGTTCACTAGCAACTAAGTTTACAAAAATTCCCATGGAGGATATCTATTCACCTGTCGTCCTTTTGGTTGTGTTGTCGATGGCAAGTCCTGCAGAATAAAGTCAACCCAGGAGAAGAAATTTTCATTTTACTTTTTAAGGGTATACAACACCATTTGTTAGTGATTCATACTACAGTACAGTAAATGGTAAGTCAGACAGAAGTATAAAGCGTTGACCAATGTTTAGAAATACTTTTTTCCTTAAAGAAAAATCAAACCCAGGCTGTTTAGCAGCAAGCTGAAGAAAGCAGGTAAAAAGTTTAAGCAGAAAGAGAATGTGCTTTTTAATAAATAATTCAGCATCTTCAACACAAAAGCACCAGCAAGTGAAAGAGGCTCTTTACATGAATGCCTTTTCCACTTAATACTTAGTCTTGTTTTTAAAAGAGAAGGATGGTTATTATAAATAGTAAAAAATTATTAAAAATGCATAATTTAAGTAATTGTGCTGAGGAGTAAGATGATAACTACTAATCATGTTACAAATGAAATTTAATTCACAAAAATGTCTTAAATTTTTCAACTATTCCAGTTCTTTTTTATTGTATTAATTAAGCACTTTACCTTGTCACAAATAATTTCTGATAGTCAAAAGTTACTTGGTTTGGGTTTTTGTTTTTTTTTTAGCTAGTCCCATGAACTTATAATATTAACAGCACTGATACTGAAGGAAGTTGCGTGTATCATTACTACATTGGTCCAAACGATGACAAATGATAAAACAGGACAAATTTTAACATAAATATACTTTAGAAAAACAGCAGATCAACAGCACCTTGCTACCTGAATGCATATAGAACAGAAGTACTTTGTGTTAAAGATGTGATGATAACAGCTTGGTTTGTAGTGCAGTTTAAAGCCACTTCCTTTTGCTTTTCATATCCAGGCAAGGCTCATATTTCACAAAGTATGTGCACGTACCACAACAGCAGAGGGCACACCAATTCGTTAACTCAGATAGCGGAAACCAGTACACATTCCAGATGTCTCTCAAAACACAAAACTTAAAAGCTTCTAAAATATCTTGAAATACCAACTGCACAGTTACTCCTTCTTCAAACACTGCTTCCAAGTTCAGGATGGAAACAAAACTTCCACTTTAAACCCTCTCTTAGTTTTGAGGAAAATGCTAACAATGATTTAAGGATGACTGAGTATCACATTACAGTTATTAACATTTAATTCACTATATGGCTTTTCATGAGAAGAGTATGTTGGGAAAAAACCCTTAAAAAACAGAAAATGGGGAATTACATATATAATAACCCTGGTTCTACCATCAGGACAAAATATTCCACTGACCACACAATAAGTATCACAGTAATGGCAGATGAGCACCAACAAAACTTTCACACTTTCTCTGTGTGGAACTGGAAATCTTACCGAAACAGAATTGTTAGTGCTGCTATGACCATTAGCTGGGGACTGTCTGGATGTACAGGGGGAATCTCTCTGAAATAAGACACAAGGTTCATTAACAACACAACACTATCACAGGAACACAGATATATTTAAAAGAACAGTTACATCCACAGCCTTATAACCATTCACTTAGCTGCTTCATCTGTGAAAGCTTCTCCACTACAAAGTCCGTAAGTCTGACAAGTTTTTTCATAGTTTAAGATTCAGCTTTGACATCTTGATTTATCCTAGGTATTGCCCTAGCTTTTTAATTACTGAGTATCTGGGACCTCTTAGATCTCATTGACTGACAACGCTAAAGTCCATTGGTCATACAGGTGTCTTTGTCAGAGGTAATTACCATAAATACCTGAAAGTTATATGCTGAGCAACACATTGGATAGAATGAGGCACACGTTTCATTTTAAAGATGCTTCTAAATTTTCTTTCAGCTGTGTGGTGGTGGTCAGTGTTGATCACTCTGTGACTTCTACTCTGTAAAATGCATCTCTCTCCAGTGCCTCAAAGACACTGAAGCTAACACCTGAGAAGGAAGCTCGAAGGAAGCTCTTCTCTCTCCTCATCCATTTTACAGCACACTGAGGGTTTTTTCCTCCAACATTCTTATAGGCTTAAATGTGTTAAACCTTGTCAAAATATATCACTTTTTAAAAAAGCCACCTCTTATGACTCAAGACTCCAGTGTGGTCATACACTTCAGTGAGGAGACAGCAGATGCAGGGTGCATAGCCAGAAATTCTACAGAAAGGATAATAGGAATTTCCGACTGGGTTTTGCAAAGGCAAACGAGTAACTTGCAGAGCAATCTTTTTCACATGCCATTTTGATTGTACAGTACTTAATTCCATAATATCAGGTAACTGGGACACCTCTTCAGGAAATAAAATAATTCACTCATACACTGTGGGGGAAAAAAAAAATCATCTCATTGGCTCCCCAAAGAATTTTGAAATATAATATTCCATGTCAAAGGTCCATTTAGGAATGTCTGGTAATTCTGCATAATGTCAAGGTTAGCAGAAAAAAAGGGCTATAACATTCTTCAAAGAAAACAAAGTTATCCCTGTCACATGTTGTCAATACAAAGTGCCTTTTGTGAAGAAATTAAAACCCAAAATTGGAGCTAAATTGTTCATGCAATGAAGTAAGGGTTTTCTATTAACATTCTTGAGCTTATACTAATGACATGATAGCACTCATAGCTATTTTAAAGCATCAAAAAAATACTAATGACAGGCCATACTTCATCTCTCTTGCTACCTGTATGCTTGATGTACAACAACCTCATGTAGGACTTCTGCACTTTTTTGTGGACTCATTAGATACGATTTCACAGAAAGTTCAATACGCAGTTGTCTAAATACTTGCTTTGATTTTCAGACAGCTGAGGACAGATCTGACAATTATGGCTCTAAAATCACTGTGGTTCAAAGTATGTAGGTCTGCATACTTCTGCTACAGGCATAAGAACAAAATACTCATTTGCCCCCCACAACTATTTGCAACATACAGTGACAGACTGGGGGAAATCAGCTCTAATTCTATCTACAAAATCACTCCAGCATAACAGGTTTAAGAGGTTCAAATGAGACCAAATAAATAAATTATTCATTACTGGGGTGGGGAAGCAAAGCCTAAAGGAACCATTATTCCGATTTTTTTTTTTTGCTACAGGATTATCAGCATCACCTTTATCAGATAGCAGCTAGGAGATAGTTTTTTCAAAAAAAGCAGTGTCTTCCTTCATTTATAAGGAGAATTTCTGCTCGCTACGCAATTCTGGCTCTGCCATTTTCTCACTTTCAAGAGGTGAAAAATTAATTTTATCTTGCTTTCTTTTTCTTCTTCTTTTTTTTTTTTTAACCTACTTTGTTACGATCTGCTAGTCAGTGATGGTTTAGCAAGGGAAAGCTTTGGAAAGTGATGCAAGCACCCAAGTAATTTGGAGAAAAACAAGTTTAAAGTAATGTAGAGAACGCCACTATTTCTGGACTCTTGAAGGCTTCTCCCTTTGAAGGAAATTTTCTTGGTTTGAGAATGTTTTGATTTGTATTCCTCCAGCAATTCTCAACAGAATACAGGATATTACTCAAAGCAACTGTTCATCATAACATACTGAGGAAAATGCACATTTTAAGTGCTACTGGAGATTTCAATGCTAACTGTAAGAAATTAATCTATCAAGCTAGGCAAGAGGCATATGTACAATTTTTAAATAATTAGGTGGTTCAGCCTTGATTTCAAAGGCATTAAGATTCCTAATTTCCTAAATATCAGACTCAAAAAGTTAAGAGAAAAACTGCGTTGTGCACAATCTATTGAAACAACTCAATCAGTAGAGAGATTCCTGTAGAAGGCTAGGACTGCTTATGACAGGACTGGAAAACTTCAGCTGTGGTTGTGAGTTTGTTTCTCCACTATATCAGAAAAAGCCCTGGTCTTCCTGGCGAGAAGAGCAGAGAAACACTTGGAGGACCCAACAATTCTGAGTACTGTAGAAGTGTTATTGTATTTCTGCGCTAACTTGACTAGAAAGAGACTTTTCAAAATCCTGAAAATACATTTCCATTTCAGACTTGCCTGAGGAACCTGGCACTATTTGTAATACAAATGTAAAAAAAAGTTTTAAGACTATAAAAGTCTTATAATCTGAGCACTAATGGAAACATTGCAAGACTAAAGGAGAAAATCCATGGCGGTTATCACCAGATTTTTAAAATATCATATATATATAAAGGCATTTCTTCTTAATGAAACAGCTTAAGTGTTTCACAAAAATGATCTGAAATGACTTTTTGTTTTGTAAAAACAAACAAACAAAAAAGCAATTCCCTTACCATTGTCACCTATCTGACTCTATAAAAGGTTACTTGGAGTGTTTTGTCAATACAAAGTAAAAATGCAAATGTAGCTGAAGCAAAATGCTTACTCAGCTGGATAAAACTGAAACAGCAAATCCAGTCATCAGCCATAAGAAGAATATGTTGCAATAATTACTTAAGTTCATATTTATGTAACCCTAATTTCCTGGGTATCTGAAGCAAAAACATCCTGGTCACTGTTATGTCAGTATCTGAGTGATTCAGGTCATTTGCCACACCAGTGGCTAAATAGGTCATCTCAGAGCAGATCAGCCAATCAAATTTTTATACGAGGGAATTCATAAGTATTATGTATTCAAGCAAAATCTGCTCCACACAATACAAGGCCTGGTAACTGAATGGAAGGCGTGGGTGCAGGAAAAGCCATAAATCCCAAGAAACTTTAAATTATTCATTTGGGATTTTGGAAACTACCTAGTGACACTGAAGTGCAATTACATACTATAGGGACAAAACTTCCTAGATATGCAAACGTGGTTTAATATTTAGAAAACACCACTACAACACTTCTCTTAAATGCCTACAAAAGAAGGAAAATATGGCAAGTGAAATGTAATCCTCAATTATTTAAAAAAAAAAGAACATTCTTTGCCCCCCTCTATACCTTTGTGTATAGAGGCCTACAGGCAGATTCTACGTAAAAGGCAGATCAACTGTGATTCTACTAATATTTAGTCTTTCTTATTCAAGATGTTTTGCAATCCAATGACATGATCATGGTAGGAGACTCAAAAATCTCCAGTTACCAATTCTGTTTTATACTCTTCTTCTGGTAAAACTATACAATGTGCGCACCAGTCTACAACTGAAGTGGGGAGGGTGAGGCGGGATGGGACACCAAACACAAATTTATACTAAAATATTGCAAAAAAATACCTTAACTAGTAAGATTATACTAACAAAGACCCAATATCTCTGAATTTATCCTGCTAGACAGCATGCAAAGCAGGCTTTCTGTGTCTTAGTAAAGTGTTTCAACATTCATTTTTAGTCCTTATCAATGGTTAAGAATTTGATTCATCATCTGAATCACAATCCTGAGAAATTCTGTTAAAAAAAAAAATAAAGATTTTGTACCAAAGGACCAGTGATGCTTTAATAAGGTGCTTTAAAAATGTTGGCTTTTTGTGTACACTTGAAACAGTTTAAAATCTAGCCATAGTGTGGCTGAGCAGGTGGCAAAGATTCAGCCACCTCTGATTAAATGAACGCTAAATGCCACAAAGTGTGATAATTAGAAATGCTTCTGCTACCCCGTATTTGATCACACATTTCCAGTTTTGCTGTTCTTTTCCAAAGGAAGGTGAGAGTCCATTTTAGTCCTCTCTGTGAAATAAACTCATTAATAACCTAAGGACACAAAGCTAAGGAAAAGAGAGGACCGGCTACTACTAAAATAACACCCAATGGTATTAATTTAAAATTTTCTGCTGAATTATTTTTTCCAAATAATCATCTTCCCAGCAGGTCTATAGTTTCAACAGTTTCTGTATTTAAATACTGGGAAGCGAGATAGCTTTTATTATTACTACTTACAACACAAAAGTCAATATGTAAATTTGTCAGCACCCTCTAGAATGTCTATTTTTTTTCTAAAGCTTTTGCATTTCATGAAAATCTTTTGCTTTCATATTTATATCTTTTAAGAAAATCAGCCTCATTGGTCAAAATTTGTCAAACCTTCTATCCCTAAAACCTTTTAGTTCTTGTACTTCTATTAGAAGTACAGAAGGCAACCAAAAGGCAGTAATTTTTTTCTTGCAAACAGATTGTTCTGATAATCACAACAGCAGTTTGTGTGTGTTCTAGCATCTGCTGAGACACAAAAACATTTTGGGTGAAATCACAGCTCTAATTAAGATAAGGTGCTTGACTTCAACAGGGACTGTGTTTCACTCTCAGCATTCTAATTCGGGAACTGTTTGCGCAGTTAAGCATGTGGCACAGAAAGACTGGCATCATCTACCTACTGCATATGCCATCTGTATGCTTAAATTGGAACAGTACTCTGAAGTAGCATTTTTTAGAGTTTAATTCCCTTCACTTGCAATCTGGAACGTAACTTTGTGAGCAGAAGGGAATTAAATGTTACTGTGCACAAACCATAATACCAAGTTTCTAGTTCAACAAGAACTCACTCCAAATCTGTTTTTCTTCTGTAATGACAACACCATTTTTTCATGGAAACATAATATTAAGCCACATGTAACTGTTACAGACAACCATCACAAATTTACCTCAACAGGGTTATACAGAAACAAATTCTTCAATTAACCCTTAACAGCCCAAAGCAGTAAAATAACGCTTAATGCCTAAAAAAACAATTGTTCCTCAGCTTAGGAACTTTAATAGATTTCCTGGAGAATAAGTTTAAATAGTAATTTATTTTAAAGGGACTTAAGGGGCTTCCTAAGTGCATGAGTTGAGGATCCCCTTTCCTTTTTTTTTTCTATTATTTTTAAAAGTCAGGCTGTAAAGAGTTAGTTAAGGTGCTGATGAGATGAATATGAAGGCAGGGCTGAGTAGGTAGGTGGGACCTACTCGTGTTCCGTTATCTTTGTTGTAAAATTGGTGTGCGTGATCTAACAGGACAGGCAGAAACAATTTCCCAGAAAGCAGTAACATTCAGCCATCAGCAGGCAGTTAGTTACAGGACTGAGGAAGAAACGGGATGGTTCATTAAATTCATTACCTCACAGGATGAAGATTGCGTGCGATAACTTGGCACAATCTTAAAGGTAATACTTCCACGCATTTCCCTCTGCAAAAAGAGAAGCACTTCTTTAAAGACTAAGATACTGAAGACAGAATCTCCAAATCACTAATGTTTGAAAGGAAAGCATCATAGTTTGAGAGCAGCAGTATGTTTTGCTAACATAAATATACAGCAAAGCTAAAATGCAAGGGCTAATTTGCCATATCACTTATAAACAAACATTCAAATTTCCTCTCATTCATCTAAAAGGTAAACAAACTTTATTAGTTTGTTAGCCTGGACATATTTCGAATGCCTAGAACCTAGAGCTGTATTTTAAGGTGACAGATTCAGAGATGTGTAGGTTTCTTCCATGTCAATCTTTTCTTTGTAGCTATACTAAAGTGACATTTTCTTCCCTTTCGTCATACATTTTAAATAGCAAAAGCATGTTCACAGTTTCTGAAAAGCTGCATGTAACTCTACTAAAGGTAGAAATGTAAGATATAGTCTTCCATCAAAATGGAACGTGTGGTCTGCTAGTTTGCATTTACTATGGTGCAAGAATATTCATAACAAGTAGTAACTGCAGAGTAGCAGGAGATTGTGGCAACATGCTTGTTCAGCCATATTTTCTCAAATGACAGTTTGAATATAAGTGTCACCAAATGTCTGACAACTGCAGGACTTGATCTGGGCAGAAAGGTAAGCGGATCACTTCATGTAATCTTGGAGTTTTTTCCCTTTCTCTCTGTCTGGCTTATTGTGAGCCGAAAAAGAAGAACGCTGTTTGCTTGGACTCACTTAAGTTTGTCTAAATGGTTCTGGACACAACAAAAGGATTAGTGATATCATCCAAGATCCCAAGGTGAGGGCTGCATACAGAAAAAATTTGCAAGTTATGGAATATCGAACTTTACTAGCAAGGCCCAAGAATGAGCTTTCCTGCAAAAAGACAAGACTGAGCTCAAAATATGCTGTATTTTTCTTTTCTTTTTTTTTTTTCTTTGTAACATCAATAACTATCAACCACAATAGCTACAAGTTGAAAAAAGGGATGTTCCAGCTACATGTAAAGAATATATTTTTTCTCTATGATGATAATAAGTATGGCAGCAGTTTGCCTAAAGAGGCACCTGTCCTGTCAAATTTCCATCTTTTGATATTTTCAAGGCTTAATCTCACAAAGCCCTGAGCAACCTGGGCTGCATTCATTGTTGAGACTGCTTTGTGCAGGAGATTGCACTGGAAACCTTCTGAGGTTACTTCCAACTTGAATGGTTCTGATTTATTGCCCTTGTATCTGTGTAACAAGTATATCAATAGTCAAGAAAAGCTTATTTTTTCTCACAGTATACTCAGTGACTACACTTGATGTAGACTGAAGATTTAAAACAAGGGCATGAGGTTTACAGACTATGTTGAGATGAGTAATAGGAGCAAAGCAGTATTTTTTTCTGTTATGTCCACCAGAGAAAAGAAACGAAACTTCTGCATTTCAAAGTAAACTCAGACATTAGAAAAACCTTTCTAAAACACAGAAGAGTTGTACACTAAAGTCATCTGCCTGGAGAGTTTGGGGAACATCCATTACTCAGATTCTTTCTAAGAGCTGGTCAGATGGACATCTCTCAGGAATGATTTGGTATCACAGAATCACAGAATCACAGAATCACAGAATCCCAAGGGTTGGAAGGGACCTCAAAAGATCATCTAGTCCA
>JAVHNF010058933.1:60796-71432 GCA_034783455.1 Micropsitta finschii
CTTTTCTTTTCTTTTCTTTTCTTTTCTTTTCTTTTCTTTTCTTTTCTTTTCTTTTCTTTTCTTTTCTTTTCTTTTTTCTTTTTTATATATATATTAATTTTCATCATTAGTTTATGTGCCACAATGGCTGAATAACCCTGGGCTCAAAGAGGTGGTATCTCGTGCTGCTGATGGCAATGGGTAGGGGATAAATTGCCAGTGACCACACTGTAGCTCTCTGGGAAACCCTTCCCTTGCCAATTAGCTATCCCCTAAAAGTAGACATTTAGTGTCATTTGGATGTCGTGATTTAGAGCTGAAACTATGACAGAACTGAAGCCATTATCCAAGTGCTGCTGCCGCAGCTCAGCTTGTTTGGCAAATGAGGCTCCTTTGGGCTGTGAGGGATGTGATTTACACAGGCAGGCTTGGGAGCAGAGCCAGGTGAATTGCTTTCAGTGACAGTGAGTAATGAGTCTGATCAATTCTGCAGGCCCTCCCCCTCCCTGGTAATGGTCCATAAGGAGGTCATGATTTTCTCACATTTATTCATTCTTCTAAATTGTTTGGTGAATAATTTCAGTGAACATAGGGTGTCCTTAAAGGAAGTTCAAGCAGTTTACTGGAGGACTCCTGGAGTCAAAGAGATTTTAGCTGGTTGACTGGAAGCACAGAAACACTTTCCTAAGCCTTTCAGTGCAGACACACAGGGGTTACAAACACATGTGAAATTACTTTCTGAATTCATTCTCCCCTCTATGTTTAGAGTGTGCTGTGTCTACAAACTTCAGGGCTGTGACATTTTTAAGGCTATAACTAGGTACGAAAAAATGCAGTCTGAACTAATTTCCTACAAAATACAAATTAATATTTGCTGAACCTTTTAGTTTTAGGTGTAATTTCAGCAAATTTTAGTCACCTCTGAAATGGAGAGGGCAGAGACAAGTGAGTTTGGCTGCTCCACAATCAGTTCCCAGCACACAGAACTAAGAAGTCTCATGCTTCATGAACTGAAGTCAGCAGGGAGGGGAGGGATATGGGGGTAAGGGACTCCTCTGGACTTTGAATACTACACCTTTAGAGAAGAAAATCTCTTTGCTGGTAACCAATTTCCAGAGGAGCTTAAGAAATGATTTCTGGTTTTGTTGCATAAAACTTCCTTCTGCAGCTGGATCCAACACATATGACTTCACAATAAAAGAACTTGTCATAGGGGGTAGTTGGCATTGTTTGGGTAACAGGCAAGAACATAAACCATGTGCCAAGCATGTTAAACAGTAGATGATAATGGGGCAAAGCAGAAGAAACTGATTTGAGCTGAGGACTGGGGGGTACTCAGAAAGAGTGATGACAACAATAAACTAACCATCTGTATTCAGAACACCTCTATTGCGACTCAAGAAAACAGGGCAACAGACATACCACCACAAGGAAAACTCGGCAGCTTTCAAGTAAAGCCATACCATACCTTGTAGGCTTGGTGAGCTATGAATAATACCAAGGTTTAATTTTACATGCTAGCACAGGCTATATTGTCATCAACAATTCAAATCTTTACTTAGGAGGTTATTGGGTTTGCTATCAAGAGAGAATAACAAATAAGTGTTTGAAGACAAGATCCAGTGAGACCTGGTTTTCTACAGATTTATGGCTTAAGGCTGAGAACCTAAAAGGACTTTCTATTGCATAATAGCAGTTATGCTCACACTGTACCCTTTCCCTCAGCTGGGAACGTTAATAAGGTCTCTCCCATCCACCTTCCTGCCCACAGGAAATTTCTGCCTTGGACATCTTTGGCCCTCTGTCACATTTGGTTAAATTGGTGGATGAGTTTAAAAACTGTTGAGGTTACCTGGACTGAAAATCCGATGGAATGAACTAGTCTTGCTTCCTGAGCATACTCAAAGTTAATCAACACAGAGTTGCAGGGATAAAAAATTTAGTCCTCAAAATGGGATTGAATCACAACAGAAAGGATGACCTTTTTGAAGCCAGGCAAGCATTTGCATCATTATCAACAATAATGACTAATAAAGCAGTAACAATAACGGATGACCTTTTATGTAATTGCTTACATCTCAAAGTGCTTTTCAAGCTTATTTCTTCTCCTTTAGTGTTGTTCTTTCAAAATGCATTACATTTTTGCAGTGTTGCTGAAGTCCAGTCCCTCCTTGGATAGGACAAAGGCAATCACATGGTTTGAAACACATTGCATGTCAGTGCAGGGAGAGGGAAGTTTAGACAAAGACATTAGGATAGATTCTTGCTCCAATATAAAATGTCAGGGTTTCTTCATACTGAAGCAAGGAAGCCAGGACTCAAACAGTAGACATCTTATTCAGTGTTTTCTTGGCTAGACTAGGCAAACTGTGAGCATTATTGTAGATAAGACACCCCAATGCCAACAATGACAATCTTCTGTCAATACAAGGAGATGAGTTTGAATCAGAGTTGTGCAATAAATGCATGAACACAGCAGAGCTGATTTTTATGAGGGCAGTGACATGCGATCACACCGATCCTAAAACATAGAGCACACACCAGCTAAAGCCTCAGACCCAAACTTGCGAATGCCCCTCTTCCAAGGACTTGAGTGCCAAAGATGTGTTCAAAGGCAGAGGAGAAAGCCTTTGAAAGCACTGCTGCTGAGCTGCAATTCAATTTATCTTTTGGGGCAGGATGGGTTATATTTGTATTACAAATATGCAGAAATATCATCTATGGAGTCTCTGCGTGTATGAGGATATATATACAAAGAGACAGAGAGAGAAAAAAACTACTTAATGCTTTATATTTTCCTCCTTACAGATTCTGAAGTTGGTGGTAGTTATATGTTGAGAGGAGGCTGAGCTCCTGCCATTACTCACCTACCATGAGCACACAGACATGAGTGCTTCCTCTGTAGCTTAGTGAACACACAGAAAGAGTACTGTAATGATTACTAATTAATTTCTCTTTACAGTATTTCATTAAGGTATTATTATTATTGTTGTTGTTGTTATTGTTACTATTTTTCTCCCAGTGAATGTACACAGAGAATGACTAAATTGGACAGACACAGCATGATTGGGAAAGAAAAGGGTTTCTAAGCACTTCATTTTCCCCCATCCTGTTCCCTTCAGCAAGAAGAATAAAATCCCATGGTTTTCATGCAGAACCTTGTGCAGGAGGCAGGCAGCAAATAATTAAGTTTTCCTTTCTGACAGCCCAGCTTAGGCCTTGTCTGGAAACACACAGATAATGCCACTGCAGAAACAAGGTGATAGAGGCGGTATTAGCTTACTGGTATGCCAGCAAGTGTAGAAAGGGGCTATACGCAGTCAGTACTTGCTCACTGACCTGGTCTCTGTCAGATGGTCAATGCCAAGCACTGCTAAAGCCTGATGGATGGGCATCAACAGCAAAGTGTAGTGGGCTTGTATAGGAGTCAACATCTGGATGAGCTTGACAAGTATTAGAGGGAGAAAGGAGTGGCACATCTTTCCTTTGGTTTATATGAAAGCATGTTAATGATATAACCCATGTCCATCTTCCTGAGTTAGACACAAGGACAGCTTGGAGATGCTGGGGCAACCTCATATCCAGCTGCTGGTGTTTGCCAGCTGCGGTGTGCTGAGCATGAAGCTGGTGTGGAGCAATGTGAGTGGGATCCTGACTAGCCAGCTCTCCATCCAAACCTTTCCCTCTGATAGAGGAAACTTGCATGGCTTCTTTAATGCTTCTAAGAACTGCAGAAGCTCAGTTACCTTTTGGAAGGGCATAAGATAAAATAAGGGATGAGGCTGGAGGTGGAATTGAGACGATAGAACTAGACCGAGGTTTCATTCTCTGTTGATGCAAGCACCACAGATAGCAGAACTGAGGTGTAGGATGTCAGAGAGAAACATGGATAAGAAAAGGGCTGAAGCAGTTTTCAGAAGGGCTGAAACACTTTTCCACATCAGTAACACTGTGTTAGGAATGTTCTTCCTTTTCTTTCTCTTTCTTTTTTTCTCCTGAAATAGCAGTATGTGAAGTTGTATGAAGAATGTTTGGTAGGAAATACTAATTGTGTGTAAAGCTACTTCTGGAAGTTCTATAAATGAGCTTTTCAAGCAACTTACAGGGTAAGAGGTCAGTTTTCATTGAATTTCAATGGGATTTGTGCAGCTGTTGTTTCACAGTCTTGAACAAAATTCTGAAACTGTTGGTTTTCACAGAACCAAAGCTTAACTGCTTTCTGCATACTGTGGTGAAACCCATCAAACTCCTTCAGCTACAAATCAATATAATGGGAAAAATTACCATTTGAAAATTGTAGGCTACTACAGTCATTTAAAGAAAACATTCTTAATCTTGCTAATCCCTATTCAAATAAATCCAGCAACTACTTTAAGAGACATATAATGATCTAATATACTCAGCCAGCTCTGCGTCAACTTGAGTAACTCAAGGGGAGAAAACAAAACAAAACAAAACGAACTCCAGCCAATTGCCAGATGGGGATATGGTACAACTTAGTAAATTAAAGAAATATGGGAGACAGATGGAGGCCCTTTCAGAAGTCAGATTTTGGTAGTTAGGAAGGACGGTGATTGTCAGCCTGTGATAAAATCCCAGCTACTGATCACCGGGAGCAGATTGGACCTAAAAAAGCTGTGGGTATCCAGGAGTCACAGGCTTATATTGAAAGTTTGTAAATAGTTTAGTTAACAACAAAGCTCTCCTATGCTTGAGATATGAGTTATTTACTTGGGAGCAGTACTGGAGTACATGGGCATGAGCGTTGCTTGAGTACTCGGGATGCCATGAGGAACAGCAGGGATTTGATGCCACTGATCTGACCTCCTCAATCATCTGCCTCATGGGGAAGAGCCCCCACTTGGCTGCCTTTCAGTGTAGGCACAGAGGTACTTCTCACTGCCCATCGTGGGACTTCAGGCTGTTTTGTCTCCATTTCTGTGAGCAGAGTCATTGCTAAGTGCTTTCCCACACTTCCCTTTGCAGCATTGTGGGAAATACCATGTCCACGCTTTCCATGAATACTTCCTAAGTGACTCAATGTTCATGTTGGGAATATGTAGAAGGAATGACTACACCATCTTTTACTTTGAGGGTTTGTTGCTGGTTACAGTATTTCCTCTGGCTGAGTTTCTTTTCCCACTCTCTTGTTTTTGATGGAGATACAGCACATCAGGATTTATCATGCTCAGGTGGGAGGCTTCTGCTTTCTACAAATCATTTGGCTGTGTCTCATCAAGCTGAACACACTGACAATTACCAGGTGGCACACTGGCTGCTATTTTGAATTGACATTATTCTTCCAAACTTTCAACCTACTTCCAAAGACACTCACAGTTATTTTCCAGGGTGCTACTCCCTGCCTTTTCCTTTTCTGTGGCAATACAGTAGTTTAGGAGCAATTTCTACTAGGATGCTACAGAGTGAGGTGATCACTTTCAAAATCCATCAGTGACCTAAATGGCCTTGCTTGTCTTTCCAAACTGGTTCCCCATCTTTGCTGTGCCTCCTGCAAAGCTCGCTACAGGATACTCAAGCCTGTATTTCTAGAGCGACACACTGCCTCTCGTTTCTTGAGCTCTCCCCGTGAACATCATATTCTCTTTCAATGACTCCTTTGTTTCAGTTTAGCAGCTTTCCAAAAGCAGAGACACTTGATCATCATCTCAGCTTCACTAAGCGTGTCAAGTCTGTGCTGCACATCAACAAATGTCACACTGTTTGTTGGATTGTAGTTTATGAGTAAAAACATGGCCATCCTAGTGAAATAGACACTTGCGAAGTGTCTATTGTGAAGGGAAGCAGAGACCATGGAATATTTTACAGCCATTGCCACAGCTTGGCAAAGCCCTATTGTTTAATTACAGCTACATTTTGGCCTGCATCATGAGCCTGATTGTAGCAAGGAAAGGAGAAGGAAATATGAATGGCGATGCCGGTAAATGCTCCAGATCCTTGCTCTCACCCTTTCTCTACATCCACCGCTCTGGCTGTCATACTGATTATGTACCTAAGCGATGCAGTTTCTTTAGTAAGTGGCTTGAGCTGCACTGCTGGGTGTGAACACTGACCTACTTCAGCCTCCTTTGCAATTTCTAAATTTCCCTGTTTACCCTTTTATTGTCAGCTTGTTCACTGTTGCTTATAATCGGCAGGCTTTACCGCCTTTGTGGTTGGCTTCTTCAGACGCAATTAAATTGTCTGCGCTTGACACCTGGCTCTGCTGAGATTTGGGTTGTATCTTCTTGGCTGCCTCAACACCCTCCTTGATTTGGGATTCTGAGCACTGCCTGCCCCTGCATGGCACATATCAGTGGGTGCTTTCATTCCTGCAACTCTCTTGTGCCTACAATAACTCTGTGAAGTGTTTCTGGCTCTCAAAGCACTCCAGAAGGTTATTTCGAGACTCATCCTCAGCTGTGGTGCCTGTTGTGCATGCTGGATCTTCAGGAGGACTGCATCAAGCTGCACCAATTCATAGGGGTCCCTGTCCCTTGGTAGGAGGGCCACAGGTTCTCTAGGGCTGACCTCTTCACCTGCCCACCCATGGCAGGGGGCTGGAACTAGATGATCTTTAAGGTCCCTTTTACCCAAACCATTCTATGATTCTGTGACCTTCACAACCAGACAGAGCCCTGGTTTAGAGTGTCCTGATAATTACCCTCCCAAATAGCTGATTTGAGAAGAATTGGGTGTCTTCCTACAGTCCGTGATCTTGCCTAAGGGTCAAGGTAAGACCTGACACCTGGCCTGTGCGCCTTCCTCTCCTCCACTATTACAGAGCCTTGTTTCATATGCTACAAGCTATGCTATCTGCACTACTCTTCTGCAATGCTTCTTGTAATCCCTTAATTTCAGGTTTGTGAAACATTGCAGGAGGTAACAAGAACAGGGCTCATCTTTTCCATGACGTACATTTATGTCCCTGGGTGTCAGCCCTATGCCTTTTGTAAGGATACAGTTATTCCCCTTGCTCCTGGGAAGGCTTTTTTCTTGTTACTGCTGTAGCTGTTGGTGATGTGCACCCTTTTGGTCTCAGGCCTAACTGCTCAGGTGCATACAGTCTCATGACCTGCCGCTTCTCTTTGTCAAGTTCATTGACTTAAGTGGATTTAGTGACAGGTACAGAAATGTCCACCATACATTTTTACCTTAAAAGTTGGCAGATTGTCTTCTCAGTGTGCTTGAATTTGCTCCTATCTTTCCTGTAAAGACCCTTCATATTCTACATTCACCTTCCAGCTTTTCCCACGCTGAACTTTTGGTGACTGTTTCTAGTTGGAAGCTCTTCCAACTATGCATTCAATCCATCTTTTTCCTCTTTTCCTTGCATTTTGTATGTACTTCCCTCTGTCTGCTTTACTCTCGCATTTCCAGCCACACACTTTTTGACACTTTCTAGACATCACGTTACAGTTGTGTTTGTTCATTTGTGGGTTTTGCCCAGTGTGAACTTGTGCCCGTGACAAGTATCTCTATTTCTGTAGTCCAACAAGGAGACATTCTGCATGCCCATAGGGTGATAAGTAAAGATGTGTTGTGATCTGGCAAGTTTGGAGTTATGGAGTTTACATATGCCAGATTAACAGGGCTAATTATTTAAGGCTGTTTTAAATATGTAGGACTTTTTTCTTCTTTCTGAGTTCTTATGTAAAACATTGATTTTTGGTAGATCATTTGTGTAAATGTGTCACCTCTCAAGTCATGTTCTTCCCTATCTACCCTCCCTCTCAGCCTCAAAGCTCCCACCACCACCAAAACCAAACAAAAAGTACCACTGACTGTGTTGTTTCCTGGTTTTCCTAACAACAGGCAGGCCTTTATCTGAATTGTTTTCCATGGTACCCTTCCAGCTCCCTATATTTAATCTGTTAAACTGGTGGCTGGTCTGTAGTAAGATTTCTAAAGCAAGCCAAGCTAACTTGTACGGCCAGCAGCTCTCCAAGTCACCATGCTCTAGTCTGGCTGTATTCTGGATCCGCTTCCCAGCTCCATGCTCAAGGCTTTGTGGAAGTCAGCTGGAAAACTGGTGCTGTACAATAACCCACTGGGGAATACAGTCAATCCAGATTTGCTGGTGGGCTTCACGCTTCACTGGAGATTACCTCTGTGTGCAGAGACTGAGCCTCACACCACACAGACTCTTCCAACTTGCACTAAATGAGACATCCTTTACCTGTGACAAAGTGGGAAATTGTATTATTAGCAAGATTAGCTCTGATCTGAGCAATGAGGGCAATCTATTAATTGTTCACTTCCTTGATTAGGCAGTCTTCTCCCAAGCACTTGAGCTGCATGAAAGCTCAGGTCCCGCAGCAAGAGCCCTTAAGGAGCCACAGCTGGATGGTGTGATGGGCAGAGCTCTTCCTGGGAGAGACTGGAGCTGCTCTGGGCTTCAGACACTGGTGAACAAGCTTGTTTAAGAGAAGCAATATGTTAAACTGCAGTCTTGTGCCTGTGGTCATGACTGTATAATGAGAAATCTTATTTTAATCCTGTGATTTTGGCCTTGGGTCGAGTCCCCTTGATGACTGTAGTGTCTAACTGTGTTTCAGTGTACCTTGTTTACACCTGGGCTCATTAGTAAGAGGTAGATTTACAGAAACAACCACTACATGAGAGTGGGGGTTTCTCTCTTCCTGCATTTATCTCCCTGGCTCTTAACTAAAGGCTCTCCTGGGATGAAGGGAGTGGACCCACAAGTATTTGGCATCCCATGTAACTTGCTTTCCTGCAGTGGACATGGCAGATTGCTCGGCAGAAACCAAACTGGGACCAGTTTCAGGTGCCCAAGAGTGCCACCGCACATCCTTCCCCACGATTGAACTGCCACCGTCTCACAAAGCACTGAGAGCAACCTTGATGTGCTCCGAAGGTGAAATGGCAAGTACAACTGTGAACTTGAAACAGAAGAGCCAGAAAGCAGAGTACAAGCTACTGCTTGTCATTTAGCAGAGACAAACATGAGTGCAACCAAAACAGCAGTGTTATCTGATTAGCAAGCACCTGCAACCCGACAGTAGGGGATCTGCAAAGGCAGGAGATCCGTCAGCTGTCATTGCAACACCAGTGCCAGTGCCACGATACAGTAAGTGGGAATAAAGAGCGGTGGCATAACAGGTGTAACTGAAACAGCGCTGAAAGAGGCACTGTCAGAGCTCACATGCCTGAAATGAGGTCTCTCCATCTCCCATGTGGGTGTGCAGGAGAAGTAATGTTACATTGCTACCCAATGGCTCCATGCTTGCATCTAAGGGTGCAACAATCTTGTGCTCAGGCACAGAGCTTGCGAAACTCAGCATCTCCTTGGCTCATGGTCCAGAACAAGTAGAGGATGGCTGCTAATGGGAATCATAGAATGGTTTGGGTTGAAAGGACCTTAAGATCATTTAGTTCCAACTCCCCTGCCACGGGCAGGAACACCACACACTAGACTGCCCAAGGCTCTGTCCAACCTGGCCTTGAACACTGTCAAGGATGGAGCATTCACAGCTTCTCTGGGCACCCTGTGCCAGTGCCTCAGCACCCTCACAGCAAAGAGCTTCTTATCTCCAACCTGAACTTCTTGAACTATTGATTAATCTCACCGCTGTTTTCTGTCTTGCTGGAGGGATTGGGCTGGAGATGGAAACTGGATCCTATCCATGGCAGAGCACAGCAGGTATTTAGTGTCAAGGCTAGAGCTTTTCAACAGTAACTTTCTTTCTGTGACCGATCTTGTGCCTGGATTTGAAACCCACTTTCAATGAGTCCGTTCACTGCACAGCCGCTGCATGAACTTGTGTCAAAACTCAGCCAGACAATTCCCTTGTGTTTGCTCTCCTCTTCCCAGTCTGTGCCCAGCTTCTCCTGAAGATGCTGACTGGAAGTGGCAAAATTAATTCAATACTTTTAGCTAACTGTATTCAAATACAAGAATGACAGGATTTTACCAAACTAGAATAGATAATCAAACACAGGAGTCACAGATGGCTAAGCTGATACTTCAGTCATCTGCACTAGTGCCAAAACAACTACTTACCTTTGACAGCAATGACAAAGTCAGAGCCAGAGGGAGGTCCAGGGTTCTCCATTTGCAGCTAGAGATGTATCACTTCAACAAGGCCCATGGGGACAACAGAATTATATAGTCCATGACTCATCTGCAAACTAACAAACATCGCTCCCCCTCTCCCCTAACAGGGCTTGGTACACGAGCAAACCTTACAGTACTCGTCTGGATAAAGCACCATGTTTTAGTGATGAGAAAGCTGAGACATTTCCATAGTATCAGTACTAGTAGAAAGGCCGCACTGACCAGTAAAGTGAGGGCCCAAAAACTTAATCTGCCCTCAAGAACAAAAACTCATTGAAGTTTTTAAGTCTTGCTCAAATATTTTTTAAACTAGTTCCTGCATAAATACAATCACGTAGTGGGAAAACTGTCATTATCAACAGCCAAAATTCAGTATGCCCTATTTTAAATCACATTTGAATAGGTGGATGTTCTTGCACCTACTCAGTAGTCTTAAAATATTCATCTAAGAACCTTCATAAGTATAAAAATAATGGCTGTCTTACAACTCCAGGTAAAGTTAGGAGCAAACAAGAGCTATGTTTTCCAATTAATCATCATAGGAAATCTTGATAACAAGGATCTAGGTAATACAAAGGTAAC
>JAVHNF010058938.1:0-15794 GCA_034783455.1 Micropsitta finschii
ATTTTTTACTTTTTGTAATTGCCTGCAGCATTTTTTCTTCCCCAGAAAGATATTTTCTTTCCCCTGATGTGAACCTGCCTTCACCACTCTACTTTTGTCCTTGTTTGAAAGTGTCTTTGCATCAACCTTAATGTGTTTTTGGTCCCGTATCACAGTTCATCCTTGGAGCTTTCCAGCCTCCACTTTATTACAAAGTTCTCTGTCCCCAGAATTCCTCATATTCCCCTAACTTCAGTATTTAGCAAAGGTACAGATTCTTCCCAAACTTTTAGTGCTCAAAATAACTGAAATTAAGATTGTGAACTTAACAACGCTGTCATAATATCTGTCTACTGAAGTCAATATTTTGAATTGATTTGGCCTCCTTACCTGCAAGATTTTTCTTCTTACAAAGGCTCAAGTATTGCAGATAAGCTTTAATTTAGACCAACCCAAACATGTTGGAGATTATTTGGCCTGACAGCTGTATCTTATTTATTTGGCCCACTGTGCCAGCTTGGTTACCTTTGCAGAACAGTGACCCATTTTGGCACCACAAATAGGGTATAGAAGTTGTGTAACATTTTCAGCCTGAGACAGTTTGACAGTTTGAGCAGAGCTGAGAGATACCAACAGAGCACAGAAAGGGGAAATTGCAGTAGTTTCTAGGCTGTTTCTGCTCACTTACTAAATAAATAATTCAAAATTTCAAGGATTTTTAGCAGATCAAAGTTTCTCCTAGGCTAAATGATCACGTGCAAGAGTAATATAAGAGAAAGAAGGCATATAAACAGACATGCTTGGCATCGGAACTTGAAAGAATCCTTCAGTTTATTCACAAAAGCTCATGCAGACAGAAAAACATGTGCACGTGCAGACATACATGCATATGAACACACACACTTCTTCAGGCTCCAACTGTCACGCACATTTGTTTGAGGTTTTAGGGGTATTTGAAAATGATATAAAATTAAATGAGAACACAGTGAAGAGATTCACACTTTTCAGATATTATTTTCCTAAAATTATATATTTACTTTCTGAATCAACATGCTTTCCAACCTAAGGATTTCTTATGAAGAGGGAAGGAAGGGGAGGGAAAAAATAAGTAGAGAAAAAGCAGTGAAGACTCCAGTCTTTACTATTTAATTTGACACTGAGTGATACTCAAATTGTGATGTTCATACATATTTCTGTGCAAATTAGACCAAACAAGAAGCAGCAAATACACTGGAATTAGGATTATTTGTTAAACTCTGCTGTAAAGAGGGCTGCATATTTGTGCCTCTCATAAACTCCTCTGATGTAAAATAATTAGTGTTCCTGGAAAATTTCAGTTTAGTAAAGAGGCTTCTCTGCTGAGCACAGCTTTTTTCCTCCTGTTTCTTCTCCTCCCTCCCCCCTCTTTCTTTTTTGAGTCTGACGATAGGACAAAACCTCAGTGATTAGCTTCGTTGCCGGCAACAAGCCTGATTCTTTAATGTAGCTGCTCTGCTCCTTAGCTTTGTTTTCATTATTATTTGCATTGTGCAGCAGATGACTAAGAGATAGTCAAAAGATCAAAGGTTTCCTTTGATGGTTTATATCATGGATCCCTGCTGTATTAAAAAGGATCTCAGGTCAGGACATTCTTGTTCACACGCAGATCTGAACAAGGGGCTGCACGGGGTGATCAAACTGGATGAAGGCTGAACACATCCATCAAAGGGCTGACCACATAGGCCCAAACAGAAGAGGAGGTTCTACCTCCATAACCATGACATTAACTAGTGGCAGATGTCTCCCTGTGGCTGCTGCTTTGATGTGTCAGGACTAAGGAGAACCAGAGAACACTGAGAGGTTATACTTTCCATATTACTCTAGAACTGTTTTATAAAAATAATTAAAATCATAATTTGTAGCAAGCAATTTCTAATATTGAAGGATTTTTATTCTTTACAGATGAACACAGATAGGCCCATTCTGTATAACCAAGCCACACGTGTGTCAGGTCACAATACATCTCTCTCACACATTGCATTTAACCTTGCAAACATTCAGTAAACAATAACAAACTAGTCATCGCAGTGCCTCTTTGAAGTAAAGTACTCTCATGCACAGAAGGGAGAGGGAGATACTAAAACCCAAAGGGAGCCCCACTCTACAGAAGGTGGGCTGATGCAGCTTGTCCACTTCTACATTTAAAACTCTTGGCTGTAGGCTAAAATGATTTTGTGTGTTTCTTTGTGTTTGTGCAAGAGGATAATGACAATTTCATACCATTTAGGATAAATCAGGTGAAGTGTGTTTATGCAGCAGGCATAAAACCCCTGCAGTCATGACACTTGCAGTCATGAGCCTCAGCAGTCCACTCTTGCTAGGCATTCAACCAGTGTGCAGAACAGAGTGACTGTCGGTCTCCTCCATGACCCATACACCAGATACAGCATCCTGCCCTGATTTAGAAACCACTGCCCAGATGCATCTTAGTTGCATTTTCATGGAGCAAGGGAGAGACTATGATCTGAAGGGTGCCAAAAGGGTATGAGGCCAAGAAAATCATGTATAAGAGAGAGCCTACCCCAGCACTAAGTATAGTCATTTCCCTACCCTGCAGCCCAGAGCAACATTTCCTCTAAGAATCACTCTAATGCTGCTGGGTTTCCCATCACATCAACGAAGGTGCTACTACCTCTTGCACTGAAGAGATACTTGGAAGGGGTGCCCAAACATCCTACACTTGTTTCCTGAGTAAAACAGAAAAAACAACAACAACCTCCCACTTTTTATGCCAGGCAATTTTTGCTTACATTAGGACTTTTGCCAGGGTAAGTGCTGTTCAAAAATAACTTCATGCCACTAAAGAACATTAAAATATCATTAAAAGCTTTAAATGTGGACCTGTCCTAAATTTTATAGGCCATCTCCAGCTGTTATTACTCACAACAGCAGCACAGCTACACCTCAAGAGGCAGGCTTCATCTTGGAAAACATCATGCCAAGAGATGTTTCTAACCTGAAGTAAGTGTTGAAGCCACCTGTCTCATGTTAGTAAGGTTTCACTCTCACAGCAGTGATCTCATGGTGCTTCCATAGGTCTCACTGCACTTCCAAAGAGCAGTTACTTTTGCCTATCCTACCATCTGTGTTATGATGCTGCAGAGGAAGCCCTGCTGACAAATGTCACTTGGATATTTAGACATAAAAATTTAAACAAAATTAATCACAGTGTAACACATGCTTTCCACTGAGCAGCTGATGTTAGAGCTGGGATTTCAGAAGGAACTTTGGCTTGTGGTTTTGTATTCCTTCAACAGTTCTCATTCAGATCATCCTAAATAAAAAATACCATTACTAGAAATCCACTCGCTTGATTTCACATTTCAAGTAGTATGCATTACAGAGTACCTTTGACATGGCTTGCTCCATTGTGCTATATTCCATGCCTTCAAAACAATAAAAAATAAACTACTCTCAATGTAGTCTAGAAGAATCTGAGAATCTGAGGAAGTTTAAATAGAAAGCCCATTGCTGAGTAGCTTTGTAGGAGTATGTGTAAGAAGGCACATCTTCTTAAAAATGTAAAAACCCAACCTTTTCTATCATCACAGCCAGCTTTTCCCACTAGACAATGGGGGATAAGAAGCAGCAGAAACCTCAAACTCTGAGTGTACATATGAAGTAATGGGAAAGTTCAAGTTAATATATAGACTGTTTAAGGGAGCCTTTGTACTAATACCAGTGTTACCTGGATTAGCCCCATAGTTACTTGACTTAAATTCGAAAAACTTGATAGCCTAGGTTTTAGCTGTCCTCCTCCTCTCTTCTGAAAAATTACCTGGCATCATTACATGGTTTTTCTTTCTTCTTAGAACATCAGATATCCAGTTCCAGTAACAGAGAGTTATTTCTCCATCAGTTCCAGTCTTTGGCTAGTGGAAAAGGAGAGGAGATTCTGATTTGTTACCAGTGGACTTTTGTGTATACTTTCTTGCTTTCCAAAATGAACAATTTTTAAATGCCACTTAGGAATCATGTTTCAAAACAGTCACAGCAGTGACTGTGTATGTAATAATTTTAGTGGTGGTAGTGTGGATGCTTGTGTAGTGGAAAAAAACCCACATTTGAGTCTTGAAGATACGCTGTTTTTAAAGAACTGTTTGTGTAGGTGTACTATTCAATTCCTCATCTAAAATGGAATAATTTGCTTGATAACTGAATCTACTAGAAACTTTGAGACTAATATTATCTATTTCCTGAGGATATATAATGAAAAGTAATAAGGCTTGTAAGCAGTATTCTGATATACAGTATGCTCATGAGCTGTTTCTTCTGTTGAATATAGGTGCCAGAGTTACACTGCTGCTTGCAAAGAGAATGCCTGGCAAAAACATGAGGGCAAAAGCACATTTGTGTATGCACAGGCTATATCCCAGCCTGTCAACGACTTGAAATAACATGCAAATAGGTGCCAGTACATCTATCATTCTGTTTATTGTCTTTACTCACTTTCAGTTTGACTTCTCATACAATTCTGGCTCTAAGGAGTTGATAAACACCATTGGGCTACTGGATTTTGTTTCCCACCAACATCACATCTTTATTTTTTGGAAAGGCTGATGAAATACAAACAGTATAAGAAAAACTTTACTGGAAAGGGCCTCTATGTCTTGCTACACCACAGCAATGTACTATGGTTGCTTTGTATCTGTTGTATTAAGTTTGTTTGAGTGACAGTCTGACAAATGGTCTTTTTAGCACTGAAACTTAAACAAGGAGCGGATTGAGTAAAATCACAACCTGGACTGTCTCAAAATGACTTATCAGGATCATTTTTCAGTGGTCAGTTTCCTGATGGCTGAATTAACTGCAGTTTTATCTTGCTCTGTACTAGCTGTTTTACCTCACTTTCACCAAATTGCTTTCTTATCATCATAAACACTGCTGAATTACTGTAAACTGCCAAAGTGGCAGAACTCTGCTATCCAACCCATGGGTGCAATCAGTAGATTTTCCAATCTCAGTTGCCCATTGTATTTGAAATCATCTCAAGAGAAACAAAACTATATTTCACCTTGAAATTGCACAAACTTATAAATAAAGTAATAACTCTATTTTCATATGCCTGGATATGAACTTCATGGACAAATACATGACAGACAAATACATGACAGAAAAATAAATGACAAAAATAGCTCTCCTCCATCTTTTGGCAGGTTTAGGTGGGTTATAAAACCAAACACATTTCTGTACATTCTTTCCCATTAATTTTGTAGTTGCCAAGATGACATCCAGGGGAGACTGAAGGGAAAGTATTGAGACTCTGGCATGGGTTGGAGGATTTTGCAATTTCTCCCAACTGAGATTTAGTAAGAGGGCAGGATATAATATTCTGCAAGTTAGGGATGAAATGTATGTCTTAATCATTTCCTATTTCAAAGGAAGTACAAGGCACCTTGTCAAGATCCACCAAAAGATTTCACTGGTCAGTAAAACATGAGGGAAAAAAACCCTGCAAATAACAGAACATGAGCTGAAAGTCAGACCCAGAGCTTTGAAGAATGCAACAAAAGTCTGGTTTTTGAAAGGCCAGAACTTGTTAGCTTTTCCTCCTTAACTTCTCGCAGGAAAAAGCAGGTTCTTTCTGCTCAGTGTCAAAAATTTATATTGCCTTTTCAGCAACTAAGAGTCACCACTGCACTAACTTTGTAATTAGTACAGGTTTTCTGATAACCACAGACCGCTAAGAACTCAAATGATTTGCCACCGATGTTACTGGAACTCAAAGAGATGAGTCAAGACAGCCTGAAGAGTATGTTGTGATCTGATTCCACTGCCTGCTTCTGATCTCATTAAAACCTTTCTCCTGAAAAACTCCAGATTTTCCCAAGACCTATAGAAAGTAACTAGAAGACAAAACTCTGCTGATTGGAAGCTGCCACATTTTAGGAAAAAGCAGTTTGTCCCCCCACCTTCAATTCATTTCACTTCGCTTGAGCTGGAACACTGCTTCTGCCCCTTTCTCTTGTTGCAGAAGCTCAGAGCTAAGAGAAAAACATATGTCCACAGGAAAAGATCAATTCTGCTTCTGTCAATAATGTTTTGGGACCTGGCAGGAATAACTAAGCAGGTGTGCATGGATATGATTCTTAAGCAGCTTACAAGAAGCTATCATTAAATGTGTAATAATAGCACAGTGCTGTCAAAATGAGACAGCTAGATCAGTCAAGGATACAGGATTTATAGACTAGTGCTTTATGTGACATCCTTGAACTATGATTTCCAGGTTGACTTTCCACAGTCTTCTGCTTGTACTGGCAGTTCTGTCATATGGTGCCCACATTTTCCTGGAACATGAAAATATAAAGTCACCCTTGTATAAGCACTCAATTTACTTGCTCTGTTTCAAGTAGGAAATGTTTAATATCAGTTATGTAGACTGTTTTTTTTCTAAATATGAGGCTTTCTGACTTGCCTCTTATCTTTTGAAATAGAGGAGAAAAAAAAATAGCATTTTCTCAGTGTATTGATTTTAGGATGCAGGCATTTCATTGAACTTCCTAGCTTTCGAGTGTGGGGACCCTGAATGCAAGCCCCAGAGAGGGGCCTGGCCATCTGTGCACAAGGTGGTCATGGCATGGGGGAGCTGTGCAGCCTTTTATCAGCCTGTTGGGTGAAAGTGTCTGTCTTGCCTTGCCCAAGAACTGCACTTACCCTCAGGCCCTCTCCCACCATCTTTGCCTGAGCTGTGCTGTGGATTTACTGCAGTACTGCAGTGCTGCAGCTATCCCCACTCCCGCTGCTTCCTGACATCAGCTCGTTTCTCCTACTTCCCTTTCTAGTTTCAAGAGTGCGGCAAATTAAGCTACGGTTGTGCTACAGTCAGACTTCAACCACTTTGCAGAGCAATCAAATCATGTGCTCCATGAACTGACATTTTTGTCTGCATTGCCTTGCTCATTGAGTGACCTTATCCATACCTTGAGGTCTCTCATTTAAACCGCTGTTTCCAAGCTTTCACTCCCCCAACTTTTTCCTCCTGTTTGACTTACACATTTCACAGAACCAGAGAATCATTAGGGTCAGAAGGGACCCCTGGAAATGATCTAGTCCAGCCCCCTGCCAAGGCAGGGCCACCTACAGCAGGTCACACAGGAATACATCCGAGTGGGTTTTGAATGTCTCCATAGAGGAAGACTCCACAACCTCTCTGGGCGGCCTGTTCCAGTGCTCTGTCACCCTCAATATAAAGAAGCTCTGCCTCATGTTGATGTGAAAGTTACTTAAGAAACTGTCTCCTCATCTGCCACCCTGGGGCATTTGTTTTAACCTCCTTGTTGTTCCCTAGATTGCTGCTCCTCCTTGCCCCCAACTATGCGCAACTGATACACCACACCAAGAAAATCATCATAGATTCGTATCAATTTCCTTTCATGGAAGCACCACCTCCATTGGAGAAGCCTGTGCATCTCTCTAGTGAGGCCTGTCTTAGCACCTAGAAATAAATGACAATGATCACAGTATTGTTTTCTACAGTGAATTAAATGAAAAATTAATATTCACGCTTTGAGAGTTAAAAAGACAAAAATAGGAAAAAGCATGACCCAGCTACTCAAATAGCAACTGCGTCAGCACACTGGAGACAGTATCTTCAGAAAACTTCTCTGAGGTACTCAGTGGGTGTCAACCATGTGGTGGGGATCAAGCAACCATAGACCTGTCTGACTCCATCCCCTTATTTAACACAACAAAAATTGGACTGAATGCAGAACAAGCAGAAGTGCCTCATCTTTACTGTAGGTAATTTCTGGATTTATGATGTCCCGAACAACTTGCACATAGCAAGATAAAGAAGTGACCATTGGTAAGTGGGAAGGGTATAAACAGTGGCACTATACAATTTTTAGACTCCAGCAATGTGGAAGGAAATTTTAATTGTTTTCTTTTTCTTTTGTCTTCTGGAAAGCTGCATGTCGGGATGGTTTAGATAGGGGTGAACATTAACAACAATGAGTAATCTACACCAGTTAATCTGCCCAAGTGGGAAAGCCTGTGGCTGAAGCCAGGCCTGTGGGTCTGTACTAGACAGCTGGGGTTTATAAAGTCAGCTGTCTGGTCTGGAGTTGCATCAGGACCAAAAAAGGTTGCCTGATTTGAAGTGTGTGGACTGAAGGCTCCCCACAGCAACACAGATAGGGTTCCAGAGGTGTTTGTGGAGAGTGGTTCCAGGCAGACCCAAAACACAGACAGCATGTGGAAAATTACGTGGGTTACTGCAGAAAATAACACAGCTGGAAGGATCTGAAGGGTTTAAATGATTTCTAGATTACTGCAGTGGCTGAACAAGTACTTTCTGACTCAAGAAAGGCCAAGAAAGATGACCATCTAATATTCAGTACTGGAATACCCATCTCAGGTCTGGGGTAAAATTACCTTCAGAATAAGGGGCCATAGTAACACATACCACTTGAACATGCACAACTCACTCTAACAGGCAGACTCTCTAGAGCTTCTCTGAATAAACCCAAGGTTATCAGGTTAATTCCCTTTAAAAAAGCTTTTGTTAAAAAAAAAAAAAAAAAGAAGAAGATCCTGCAGGACTTAAAAGGAAGGCTATGTTTTGGCCAGAAGTTCCAAGTATCAGAAAAGTCTATGTTCTCAGTTATGCATGTGTGGCAGCTTCCAGTTTAACCACATCTTTGGCAGCCCCAGCTAACCTGTGAGAGCATCTTAATCCCTTGTATATAACAGCTGGGCTCCCTAGGCAAGGATATACTGATAATTCATCTGTTTGACACTAAAACAATGCCTCTTATTACTGTCCAATGTAACTGTTTTTTCATGGCTTTGACATTTTGTGCATATTTCTTTGGGCCATGTATATTATACGTGACTAGTTTTCAGTGGGTTGAAAGTTGCATTGCTTTTCACCTGCACATTCACACCCCAGAATGCTCTCCTGCATTCTCTCATGCCTCTAAGTAGACTCCTTTCATGCTGCACATACTAAACGCAAATGCTTTTCTAATGTAGAAGTAACAAACCCTGAAAATACACTGCAAGTGATGGGGTATGTGCATGTAACACTGGCAACACAGCCAGTGATTAAAATGCATCCTGTGGTCTGCTGAACATGAATTTGACATATGCCTGAAAAAAAATTTAATGGAACCTGTAGGATCTATCAGACACAGTGAAAGCATTTCTAAAAAGCAACATCTGCTTTCCACAGGTTGGTTGTTTTACCCACTTAAAGGCATCAACACCTTAGATTCTCTTCACAATGTCATGTGATGCTGCACCAAGAGTATTTGCTGGTTTCTGCATTATCTCAAGAATATCTTTAATTTTTTTATTTTTTTATAAGTGTTTTAAAATAGTTGTCTCAAACCCTGGAATATAATAGAAGTAAAAAATTTCCATTCAATATTGCATATGTAAATCCACAGACCTATGTGTTTTCTAAGTACACTTTTTAGAAGACAGCCGTTACAGTTGTCTTCAGAATGATAGCTAATTATTTTCCTTCATCTCACAAGTACAATAGTCCCTGACTCAGCTATACTTTTCAGATGAGACAGGTCAAAAATCTGTAGAAGTATATTAAAAAATGATATAGCAACATTATTACTTCCGTTCATACACCTAGAACTTCCTGAGAGAATGACAAAAGGTCTTGGAAATTCATTAATTTCAAGTACTGCTGACTTAGTGCAAACATACATATAAATACAGAAAAAAAAGAAAGACATGAGGATGAGTGGATCATTTCTTGTAAATGCCTTAAGACTTCATAGGATTTTGTGCTGGTGCAACATTTCATCTGCTTGTGAGAACCCCATGAGAAACAAAAAATGCACCTAATGGAAGATGGTAAGGTTAGACACAGCTACATAGCTTGCTGTATTCTGAGCATATCTGGTTCAGAAATCAATACAGGGAAAACTGTGACTCTTCATCCTTACTGTAGACCATAAGCCAATATCAAAACAAAATTAACTCAATGGACTCAAAAAGTTCTATCCAGACCATTTTAAAACAATGGAGTAGTTTTCAGATTTGTAGAGGTCTGTGGTTATCTATTTGGTGACTTTCTGGTTCAATAAATTATGCCAAATAAATAAATCCAGTTTAAAACTTAAAATGCCAGCCTAATACCATATGATGAGCATAATTTAAAAGTCCATTTGCAATAACTTTGTAATTAATCAAATAGGGAGTTTTAATTAAGAAATTGATTTAAATGTGATTACTGATTTATAAGCATTATAACTCATAGCCAACATGTTTTTATTTTGTTTGCCTGAACTTACACTAGAGGTCAATTAATCCTGATGAAATTAAAGTCATTGTAATTTTAAGCAACAGCATCTATATGAGATCTTGCAGTTTAGCTTTAATGCATTTTAATCCACTTTTATACTTCTCGTTAATTTGCATTATTTTTCCTCAGGGTCAATGCAGGTAAACCCTAAATACAGTTATAAAGGTATTTAAGTAGGATCTATGATTTATCTCAGTTTTCCCTACAGGAGTGGGGGTTGAGGCACTGTCAGAGCACTTACTCTCAAGTTGGAGAAAGACAGAGGAGGGTGATTTCTGTGTCTGGTTTTGGCATAGAAGAGAAGCTATGTTTTCGCTGTCCTGCCTTTTATTTGCAACTAGCATTTTTTCTCCTTGCAGCTGAAGCCTCTTACAAAAGGCAAAGAATGAAATGAGACAAAAAAGCATCTGCTCTGCATGGAATTGGGCCAGTCCAGTCAAGTTTAAAGACTGAATCATTTGAGGGGTATGAGACTGGCAATTTACTAATGACTACAACTTATTAAAAAGGCATGAAAAGCTCCCTAATTACATATTTGGATGCTAAGTAGCCATTCTCAGCTTCAGAGACAGCATGACTTTCTCTTCCAGTCTTGTCCCAGACCACACATTAAAGAAAACAGGCATCATAAAGGGTCAGGCGTTTTAGATGCTAGGAAATAAAATACTGTAAAAGAGTTAACCAGACTCTTATTTGAGGCTTTAGGCTACTCTCTGGTTTAACTCATGGAATGTTAAAAAATTTTGGTCATCTTACAGAATACCCATTTATAAATATGTAGTAAAACTTCCTGAAATGGCCATAGATTTTAAGTCTGTCAAAAGTAACACAGTACCTGAATCCCAGCCACCTTTGCTGTCCTTCCAGGCTAAGATCACTGCATCATTAGTTTTAAACATCTATTACACTGAAAAACAAATCCTGAGAAACTTATGGACACAAAGTCAGACATTCAAAACTTAGTAACAGCTAGAGTTAATGTTGACCACAGCCTTAATTAATCTTCCTTGTGGGTATTAATTATGAGAGAGTCTTTAATTACATGATCATACATTCCATTTTTTCCACAGGAACCTTGCCTCGTTTAGTGCAAAAGTTCAATGGGGCTCAGCTCAGGGAAATCTATTTACAATCCCTATTACACAAATTACTCAGTGCTTTTATTTACTGCAGATCATCCAAAGCCAGCACTAAAAAGAAAATTATTCATTTCCTCATGAGTGTTTTTTTTTTCTTTTCTAAAATAATGTATTGACCTAGTGTTATTGTAAGTCCTGTTTTTCCAGGATTTACCCTTTTCCCTCTCAATGAATGAAGTAAAGCCAATACTTTCTGGAAGCGATGGATTCATTGTGCATGCACTGTACAGCTGAACTGTACAAAGCTGTCTGCTACACAAAGTCCAATATAACCTGCAATTGTAGGGTTTGTAGTGTGTGAACAAACCACCTGCGTAGAGCACAGATACAAACCAGCCCTTTTCAGATGTATCCAAAACCCAGGAAGAAGCACAAAGGCCCTCCATGGAGTCCACTCATTTTTTCTGTTTTACAGGAAAAGAAATGATGTACAGACACGCTGTGGTCAGAAGAGGAGAGTCTATTCACTGCATTGCAGCTGGTTACAAAAATTAAAATCCAAAAAAGCCACACTAAGCAAGCACACAAAGAAAATCAAAAGCTATCTGCAACAAGCATTTAAATGCAGCATACGTATAAAATCCAAGCAAAATAAAGCTGATCCCGTATTTTTTTTATCAACAGCTCTACAGCCATATGAGTACTTACTATACACCTATTTCTTCTGCTAATGCAACAGTCAGATAATGGTAACTTCTTATGAAAACTACTAATCCTGTGTGTATAATTCACATAAACCTAGCTCTGCTCCTTGGACAGACATATGCAGACAGGTAGTATGTACACTTTAAAGGAAGAGAGACAAACAAGGTTTCTGTGGCTAGTCTTTCATATGAATAGCACCCAAATCACCACAGCCGAAAACAGTATGCATGAATCACAGAATCACAGAATGCTTTGTGTTGGAAGGGACCTTAAAGCTCATCCAGTTCCAACCCCCTTCCATGGGCAGAGACACCTTCCACTAGACCAGGTTGCTCCAAGCCCCGTCCAATCTGGCCTTGAACACTGCCAGGGATGGAGCAGCCACAGCTTCTCCAGAAAACCTGTGCCAGTTCTTTACCACCCTCACAGGGAAGAATTTCTTCCTATGTCTAATCTAAATATACCTTCTATCAGTTTAAAGCCATTCCCTCTTGTTGATGACCATTTTATGTAACTTCAGTCATCTGGAAGATACGTGTCTAGCTGAACTTATCCTTCCAGATTCCCTCCATCATCAGTGAACATGGAAGCTTCCCAGGAATGCTTCAACCTACCTGTTCTAGATAATGTAGGCTATATCATGGCTAACCAGTCAAACAAATGCAGGCTAACCAGCCACACTGTGAAACACGGATGCTACAGCTTGACTATAGTCAATAAAATTAGGATCTGAAAATAATTTCTTGGCTTTTTAAAAACTACTGAATAGTGAGAGCCTAAATTGCATACAATCTAGAAGAGCTCAACTCTACCAATGTAATTACACTCACAAAGACAGTGACACCTCCAAGGCTATCTGCTGCAGCATCATTTACCTTTAAAGTCTCCCAGGAAATGCAGAGAGACAAGCACACTTAGAACCTGAGAAGAGGTTGCAAATGCAATTTGAAGCATAGTGGCTGCACTATTACCTTATTTCATTTATAGCAAAAAAAAAGCCTGTCAAGGGCTTTCTGAGTAATTGAGTCTTTTCTTGCCACAGAGGTGGCCACTCTACGTAAAACAAAACCAAAAATATCTAATACAATATTGAGAAAAGATTATTTTACACAGGAATAAAATCCCTCAACGCTATAACACCTTCCCTCAATATACACATCTCTGAGGATTCCTACAGCCTCTTCCACAGAGACAATTTTGGAACTGGAAAAGCAGGAGTAGATGGGTAACTGGCAGACAGTGTTCCTAATTTTGTGAGGAAAGTTGTCACTAGAGTTCAGGTATTTTGTACACAGTCTGCAGACATTTTCCTTTTTTCACAGAAAATCTAGACCTTGTCAGTCATAGAAGACACATGATACAGAGGTGGAGCAACGAGATGGGGCTGAGTTCCAGCTTAGTGACTCTGAGCACAGAGAAGGCAAACAAAAACCCCAAAGTCATTCACATATGGCCAAGCACAACCTGAAGACCACACTCATTTTCTGGAGAACTCTTCAATAAACTTGAATGAAAGCCATATACTATTAAACCAACAGAGGCATAAACGCCAGTTCTGTTTCAGCTGATAGAAGGACAATGAAGAAATAATAGTACAACTCACAAGTGTTGTAAGAAAAAGGCTAAAGATTATAAAGGTATTTTTATTCTTGGCTGACACTTGCATCAACTCAAGCCAAAAATCACAAGAAAAAGAATAGCTGCTTTCCTTTATCCACATAAAAGGATTCTGTGCTGAGCAGCACTTAAGAAAAATGATCAGATTGTGATTATATAACCCTAGCATGAACTTGGTGACCAGTATAGTTATGTCAAATTAGGATGCATTATTCAAGCAGCAGGGAAGGATGAAAGTGTTTACCATCAGATATCAAACCCCTTGCATTTCCCTTTCTTCTAACCTGTTCTCTTCTTTTTCCTCTGCTGGCTGTGTTGGTGGGCTGGCTCACTCACTGTACCAGCTCTTCTTCAAAAACAGAGAAATTATCAGTAACAGATGGTGATGGTAACTAAAATGGAAAGATATCCAGCCATTATTTCTCCCATCTGTCTTTGCCAGAAGTTTCCATCTTCTCCCCCTCTCAGGAAGCTGGTTTATTTCTTGTTCCTATCATCCCCAGACCTCTGCCCATTCTTTCGTCTTTTCCTTCATACCAGGGGTCCCATTCTGATATTTTGGCAGTGGCTCTTTACTCGACCCCATTCTCACTTTCTTTATCACCTTCTTTAACTTATTTTCATTAAATGCACAGCACTGTGCCCATCAATGGCTAGACCACACCTTGTCACTTTTTTTTTTTTTTTGAGGATCATATTTTAAAAACTGAAAAGGCAACAAAATGGAAGAAATAAATGTCACTGCACTGCATGGGTGAAACATAAGATCAGGCCAAAGCAGTCATGAGCTTTTAGAAGCAGTGCAACTATGTTTAATTAGTACAATGCAAAACAATTGTCATGTTGTTCAGGTATATTTTGTGCACATTCATACTGTCTGAAAATGTATCATGACAGTTAGCAAGTTTAATTTTTCATCATTTTACAGCTTTGAAAGCAAAGCAAAATTTAAGCCCCCAAACCCTACCAACCCAGAGAATAAAATCCAGCTTTGGCATTAGAAAACTGACCACCACAGCACTTGTTTATATCCTATATGAAATTACTATATACAGTTTTTATCTTCCATCTGAAGATCACAGTTAAGGGTTTGGAAAATTCAGTTAAATATTTTCAATAATATTTAATTCCTCTATCCGTTCAATTATCTTCTTTTTCTTAATCAGTCACTAACAATGAAATACAGAAGAGAGTTATCTGCCTTGGTAATATGGAATTACGTGTGGACATTCAAATACATACACAGAGGAAAACTTCCTTTTCACACACTTTTTTCTAGCAAGACTGTCAGTAGTAATAAGCCTTTCAAGCCCTAGGTATGTATATTGCTCAGAAAATGTGATCACTTGATTCTTGAAGTGAGGTAAAAAAAACTTTCTGCTGCACAGACCAGCTCCCTCTTGGATGCCTTTAAAAGATTCACTGGCTTGCCATTAATATATTATAGAAGTCATATAAAAAATTTATCCTTTCCGAATATAAGGAGTGTGGTGAAGTGGCTTTCTTCAGGAAATGATTCTGAGCACTCAGCTTAGGTTCCTCCTCAAAATGACCCCAAGAAAGGGTATCCACCTCTCTCCTGGGGGTCTGGCAGGGATCTCAGTTCCTAACTTGTACTCACTCTCTGTGCCATTTTGAAAGAAAGGGGATGATTACGGGGAAACACACCTCCTCAACCCTGAATATCAAACTGTTTCTTTGAGAGGAAACTCACAAACCCCTGAATTATTCAGAATCCTTTCCTTAATATTGCACACCAACATTTAGCATCATCATATCCTTCTCTTTAGAACAACAACAGTAGAAACTAGAAACTGTTCCTTAACCCAGGAGTCTGACAACTGCTTGAAAGACATTTCTCTTTTATGCATACTTTTGAGTTGTTTCTTATTTATTCTGTAGAAGCTCTTCATGCAGACAACAGCACACAGTATACTTGTGCAGTAGTTGCTTCAGAGAGAGATCACTCCCCACCAGCAACAGAAGCCAGTGCAATGCAGTTTCAAGGAGTGAGCCTTGGTATTTCTAGCTGGAGAAGCAGCCCCTTATGGCCCAGGTCTAAAGAAAATTTTACCCACAGTTTCACCCTTCTCCTTCCCACCTTGCTTCCC
>JAVHNF010058939.1:9925-12425 GCA_034783455.1 Micropsitta finschii
CAGGCTCAGTTTTTGTTTGAGTCAGGCAGAGCTATAATAAAGCCCTATGACTCCTTATAAAGCTTGTTAAACACAATGTGTGCAGTCTAACTGAGTCAGGATCATGATTCATGCACTGTACACAGCAGCATGTGCTGCTGATTATGACCAAGCACAGTTCATAGTCAAAATTACAATTTGAGGGATAAAAAGATTAATTACTATTTGTGGCCTGCAATTTCATGAGGCTAGTGGATTGCAGCTGTAGAATGATAGTGCTCTACATCAGTTTGTAGTCAGCCATTCACAGATTATTAAAGCTTTGCAAGATTAAGTGCTCCTCCTGCCTGGTTTGTGCTCAGGCAATATGCTAGACAAAAAAGGACCACAGGGATAAATCTGAAGCTAGCAATAGCTGGACATATGTCATAATTGCCAGTTTCCCATAAATCCACAGCCAGTATAGAAAGCAGCCCATGATGCAGACATCATATCATGACTGTGGTGATTGCTATATATGGCCTCAAGACCTGTAACTTTGTTACCGCGCTATCATTTTTGCAATATATTGGATAACCCTTTGACTATTTTCCAGCCTAATTATAAATAGAAGTAGTCATTGCTTTGTGAGGGGGAAAGAGACAAAAAACCTCAACTCTCTTCCTCAGAACAGGGTGTAAAATGAGGTTTGCAGCTGTGATAAGGTTTGCAAAGAAAATGACCCGTTGCGTGTGAATCTGTGCTCACAAGCAGTTGTTGAGATCTGTATCTTTATTCATACATGCTGCTTAATTTGACTCATCTCTTTATGTTCTAGCACTTAATGAACCAACCATAGATTATGGTTTTCAGAGGTTGCAGAAAGTTATTCCACGACATCCAGGTGATCCCGAAAGGTTACCAAAGGTTAGTAAAGAGTCAAAAAGCATTTGTGTTTTTTATTAATGTGTTGCCATACACTGCTTATCACTTGTAAAATAATGCCGTGTAAGAACTGTGGGTAATGCATCAGCTCCTTAGGTACATCCAGCTGCATCAAGCAACCTCCATTCTTAAATTTGACCCATTTTCCACATTAATTCTTTGCCATTAAGTTAATCGACGGGTTTTAAGATCCCATTTGATACTTGCACGAGAGTATTTTAAAGAAGGAGAATGGATTTTCTGATACAAATATTTTGGATTCTACAAGAGGGACATAAACTTCCTGCGTAATGAAATAGTTCAATTAAACATTTTCCACTCCAGTAGCTTGTAGTGATTTCAATCTAAGCAGCCCCACTCTGATCTGTGATTATTTGACTCTTGTTTTCCTTTCATTTTCTAAAGCTCGATTCAGTTTAATCTTTTGTTTACAAAGCTTTTGTTATAAGTCCCTGACTTAGCAGGCTAACAAATGAAGTCCACATATTAATATCTAGAGGGACTTTTCATTTAAATTCAACAAAGACAAAAGCTGCCTGTGTTGTTTATGCACATGACACATATCACAGAAATTTCATTTTGATGTAAAACATTAAAGATAAGTCATGCTTATAATTTTTCCTTTTCTTTGATATAATAGTGTCTTTTTTCCTTTCGTGCAATCTCTGATTTTCAAGGCAAACTCGAAAACACAAATGAAAAATGAAGTGGCAACATTATGACTGATTATTTTGTATTCTGTTCCTGCGTGCATCAAGTCTTGACCACCTCTGAGTTTTATTAACACAATAAACCCCTTTAGACATTACCTTTTAATGCTCAGCGTGAACATAAGCAATATCATTAGGTTTCTCTTTTAATTTGTGAGCACGCCAGCAACTCATATCAGATATTTGCTGTCAAAATAATTGGAGACACACTGAAGGATTGTTCAAATGCGGGGTGTTTCACTGAGGGGTTTTTGTTCCTGCGGGTTGAGCTCCAGCAGGACAAGTTTTACCTCCAGAAGAGCTGGAGCCATCAATATCATTTCCCATAGGGCTTTTGCTGCCAGCAGTTTGGTCTCTGGATGGATATATGTATTAATGGTATCACTGCTGCTTGGCTTTCCATATATGAATGTCGTTATCACCCTCTGTATAAAAGTCGATGTAAATGTGCAGCCATTTCCATTACGAACCCTATGGAAATAAATTAATGGGAGATTTGCAATGGGCTGCTTAAAATAGTGCTGGGTTTGAATCGGGGGGAACATTAGAGACAGAACCCTCCAGAAAGCCTCAGCCCTTCAAAGGCTCAGCTACACATGTGGATCTTTTAGCACATACAAGTGAGCAGTTGTTCTGAATCAACAGATCCATACATGTGCATAAACTTGAGGGTGCCTTTGGAGGACTGGAGACTTGGTACATAGGAATTTTTTTGGTAGGCAAGGAATTGGAAACAATCTCCATTACTCAGATGGGTTCAGCAGATTATTCCCTTACTCCTCGGGTGTGGGTTACATCCAGATATCTCTTAGCTTCAGCTTCTCATGCGTACCGTGTCATACACACGATGCTTGGAATCCCTAGTCTTAAAAATGCACAAGTTGAGA
>JAVHNF010058939.1:17425-22232 GCA_034783455.1 Micropsitta finschii
AGCATCTCCAGTGGAAAAAAAAAAACCCAAAACAACCAGCGTAGAAAGCTCTTTATTATTCACAGTAAATATGCAAAGTGTGTGTTATTTTAGAGAACAATTATGTCTCGGTATCTCCACCTGCTTTTGGAATATTTACACAGATAAATCTAATTTGATGTCTGTGATTTTAAAATACTTTGTTTATAGGCACGTGTGACATATATGTTACTAATAAAAGTAATAGCTGATTTAATTTACCTGTTGTAATTGAAAATGCATGTGGCATATTGCATTTAAAATTAATTTTGATACTAATGAAAGGAGGGAAACAGGATTATTAGCTCTGCTCAAACCCGTATTTTTTTGCTTGCAATGTAATTATTAAATTGATTGCTCAGATAGGAACAAATTGTTGTTTAAAATCCTGATTCTGCTATGTTTCCTCTTCTAAAAAGATTGTCTTTTAATGCATTTCCAAGCTAATAAGCCTTATAAAATTCTGAACTTGATCTTGAATTAGTTTTCACTGATGGCTACACCTTACGCAAGTACGAGCCTGTTGTTAGTACAAAAATATCAATCATAAAATGAAGACCCCAAAACAGCCTTTTAAAGTAAATCACTGCAATAAAAAAGTTTTTCTTGTCAGCTCTGGCATTTGAAGGCCTGTAGAGGCTGAAAGTTCATTCAGAGTGTTGGTACAAAGCAGGACTTGAGCCTGTTGATAATTGCTCCTAAAGACAAACGTGAAGGCACCTGACACAGCTGGATCGAAGAGAGCTTTTGTTGGCTGTCTGTGCTAAGAGGAGAGACAACATAGAGTGCTCGCAGATGATTTAAGTAGGGTTGGCGTGATAAGGTTATCTCAAACTGCAAGAGTTGATAGGGCAGTAAGAGACAACTTAGAGCAAAGCTGTGCAATCAATTAAAACTGTGTAATATATGCTGCATGAGGAAACCCCCCAGCCCTAAGTCTATATTATAAAATAACATGATCTTTTTGGGGTGGGGGGGTTTCTAACACAGTAGGTTACAGTCGCAACACAAGCAGTGTTTCCCCGCGAGGATATGTTCCCAGCAGTACTCCTCAGCAGTCCAATTACAACACAGTCAGCAATAGCATGAATGGATATGGCAATGCCGGCATGCCCAATCTAGGTGTACCAGGTTCCCCTGGATTTCTTAATGGCTCCTCAGCTAACTCTCCTTATGGCAGTAAGTGTCTATTTTTGGTAACACATCATCATATAGATTCATATTTACTACAAAAATCAAATACTTGCATTGTTTTGATTTCCTCTATTGTGAGCTACTGGATAAAAGGAGGGGTGACTCTGGAGGCTGGACGTAAAAATGACTATAATAAATTGATCTGTTTGTGCCATAATACAATCTCAGATAGAGAAAAAAAACGAAATTGGACTGCACAATTTGTAACAAAAGTCCAACACAAAAGAGTTTGCCTGTTATCCAGAGAGTGGCCAAGCCAAGGCATTTCATTTTTTTTCTTTTATATATATTTTTTTATAATATATATATATATCTATATATATTTTAAGAGGCAAGGCCCTATCACTCTCTTTTTCCGTGTTTGCCGTGAAAACCTCAATCTGAGTCCTGATTATTTTTGCTTTATTGCAGTAGTGCCGTCAAGCCCTACCATGGCAGCCTCTTCGGTCACCCTCCCTTCAAACTGTAGCAGTACACACGGCATTTTCTCATTCTCACCTGCCAATGTCATCTCTGCAGTGAAACAAAAGAGCGCCTTTGCTCCTGTTGTCAGGCCCCAAGCCTCTCCTCCACCATCTTGCACCAGTGCAAATGGAAATGGACTTCAAGGTGAGCTGGATCTCTCTCAATTTTCTGTGTATTGCTTTTTTTGGTGCATACACTCGAGCCTTGATCAGTTTATTTTGGAGAAAGGTACCTGGCTATTTTTGGTTTTTTAGGTTTCTGGTGCTCTCGTAGTGATGCAAAAGCAGGAGAAGAAGTAGGGTAGCGCGAATGGTATGCTGAGATTTTAAGCAAATCTTAGTTCATTTTTAATACTTACATTAGAAGAAACGCCAGTTGGTTTGGTGGCATTTTCCCTTAGGAATTTGTGCCTCAAATTTTAAAGTAAGACTTTATCCCCGAGTGCTTCTTGGAGGTTTCATGTATGTTATCAGAACACATTTCTAAGGATGCTTAAAACCAGCAGCATTCCAGTGTGCTGTGATGTGATTTCCTCATTTCATATTGGATGAAATAGTTATTTTAATGTATGTTGAATTAGTATGAATCAGGTTAAGCTGTTCCTTGGTGAGCTATAAATCAGGTTAAGCTCTTACTTGGTGAACTAACCTTCCTTTGGACTAGCCAGCCCCTTGTGCAGTGAGTTTGCATGCTCTGTTGGTCCCAACTCATTCTTACTGTGGTGTTTGAGGGGTTACTTCCCTAAATGAGCAACTAAATATTTTAATTAAGGCAGGCAATTTTAAGCTTCTGCATTTTTTGCTCGGTGTGATTTGGTGTGGGTAGTGTAATGAACCATTTGTAAATCAGTTGCAGAATTCCCGTGGTCACCTGCTGGGAGTGGGGCAGGAGGAAGTGCGATACAGTATACGTTTGGTGGAAGAATAAAAATATGAACAAAGAAGCCTTCCTTTTTATGGCATATTTTAACATTTAGAAGATAATGCTGTCAGATGCATTAGAGCCCTGGAAAAGGTTTGTTTGCTTCTGTTTTACAAATCTTCAGCCTCGGTGCACAGGGCAGTAAACTGAAGCACTTCAAATCCCATTGATACCAGAAAGAGCTGTGGACACTCTTAGCCTGGAGTCAAGTCCCTCCTCTTGACTTTCTTAGTTAAGATGTAAGGTAGCTCAGTATTATTTATTCTTTGTATTACTGTGATATCTCTAATATGATGAGCACTTGCAGGCAAACAGATAAAGACGGATATCTTGATTTGCTGAACTAATTCTGGACATCTGCATTTTGTGGTATCTAGTTTAAGGCACGTTGGAGAGATGCGATCCCACAGAATTGCTTGTCCACCCAAAATCCAGGCCAATTGAGACCAGGATCTCAAAAGCTGTATCTTGTTATTAAGTTTGTGGCCCAAATAAGCATTTGAGAGCTTATTATGCACTCAGGTCAGTGAGGGGCAGAACATCCATCCAGCCACAGAAATCTTATGGTAAGATGGATGTTAAAGAAAAGGATAATTAGATTAACATTATTTGTCATTGCATAGACCTGTAGTGGAAGTTTTACTATGTTACTTTAAGTAGAAAACTAAAATATTGCTTATACCTAGAAAAGGAATAAGCAATATTCTTAGAAAAGATTATACGTTCATAAAATAATCCAACGTCTTACTTTTCCCTTTTAATAAAAAGATATTAGTATAAAAGGTAAATACTGAAATAAAATACAAAAATTTAAAATAAATAAAAAATATTAATTATTATTATTAATAATAAAAGTCATAACACATGGCTTAGATCTGAGGCAGCTATTCTGTAGCAGTACTTTTATGTCCTCATTAACCTGTTGATATTGATTTACTCTGAAAAAATAAGACTATTTAAAGATCTAAATGAAAATGATCTGAATTTCTGTAATTTCAGTATGTAAAGAAAGGGCTTCCCATCACATATTCAAGCTTTCAGGTGCTTAAAAGGTCTGGATTGCTGCAAAGTGGGGTTTTCGGAAGAACTGGGCAGGCTAAATGCCTGCACTGAGCACCCAATCTCCCTTGGCACTTCCCCAAGGCCCCAGTAACCATCCATCTTCATCCTCAGGGATAAAATGCTTTTTGTATAAATGCCCAGTAGACGACTTTGAATCAACTAATGTTGATTTTCCTGAATAAGTCATGAAGTTAGCTGTTAGGCTGAGGACCAGCCCAGCTTCGGACTAGGCTTTTTCCATGCCCAGACAGCCCAGTGAAGGTCTAATGATCCCTTCAACCCTGATTCTAGGATGCTGTAATCCATTTGTCACCCCTAGCAAAGTCCAGCATCCCATGGGTGCTGCTATTGCTGCAGGTTAGGTGCCCCTGGGACCTGCACTGCTTCCTCACCAGGCTGTTCTTACCCTGCAAACACTCAAACCTTCTGAAACACACGTATCCAGATGCAGGGATGTGCAGAAGTGGTGGGTTTTGGTTCATCAGCCAAACTGAAAACAAATAGAAGCACTAAACATTAATAAATAAATATAAATCATTATGTTTTCCTCACCTATCTGAAGGAACTAAACCAAATCATTCTGTGTAGAGCAAAATGAGCCAGAGAAATAGCAGTAACAACTTTCTAGTCTGGTAGGTACAGCACTGAGTGCCAGGGTTGTGGCACAAAGTCGAATTATTCATGTGAAGTAGCACAGCACATCATGAGATGATGCTCCACATTGTGAGAGGGTACTTTGGCAAAGGGTAAAATGTGTGGGTGCAGGTTCCCTTGGGCTGAGGAGAAAATCAAACCGCATCTGACATATCTGTGGTGAGTTCTTTTAGTATCACAGCAGACAGCCACCATCATTATATCCAACTAGAGCCATTGAGTTAGTTCAGACTGAACTCATGAAAGGCTTCAGGTTGACAGTGCTTCAAGCCAGCTTGTCCTCATCTATCTCGACCAGCACCTGGAACTGGAATACAGCCAGAATTGAGTGGCAAGACAGGGGTGAATTTCCTAGAATCACAAACTAGACTGGGTTGAAGGGACCTCAAAGCTCCTCCAGCTCCAACCCCGGCCACGGACAGGGACCCCTTCCACTGGAGCAGCTTGCTCCAAGCCCCTGTGTCCAACCTGGCCTTGAACACTGCCAGGGATG
>JAVHNF010058941.1:0-13529 GCA_034783455.1 Micropsitta finschii
GCACTGAGCAGGAAGTGCTGTCCTTAGCAAAGACTGGACAAGCCTCAGAGCTTTGCTGACTCTGGAGGTGATGGTCTCATCAAGGAAGGGTGACTCCAGCCAAGGTGTTGATGGTCAGGGACTGGGAGAGCCCCACTCCTGAGCCCAGTGTTGGTGCTCCAGACATTTCACCTCCCGGTAAAAGAGGCTGCAGCTTTGGCCAGGGATTTGCTTCCATTCATCTCCTGCAGCCCTGCTGTGCCTCCCGGGAGCCTCTCTGCAAACCTCCCCTCCGGTGCCTTTCCCAGGTGAAGCAGTGAGGTGGGGACGTCAGTTCAGTGCCTGATGCACCTGCAAGGTGAGGGCTTGGGGCTGTGGCCATGCCGGTGGTGCTGGTCCCTGCAGCGGGTTCCCCTGGGGTGAGGTTTTGGGGTAATGCAGGGATAAAGAGCCACGTGCAGGGGACAAGCAGGGAGTGGAGCAGTCTGGGATGAAGCGCTCCCAGCCCCGCTCCTGCCTGATGGATTTGATGTTGGCTGCCTTGAAAAGAGAGGAGGTGAGCAGTTGTGATGTGTCTGGTTTATAGAGGGAGAGGCAGATAAGGCGCGTAGATGTGTTGGAATGAATATCTGCCAGCCTGGACAGACAAGCACCTGCTAGAACAAGGGACACTTTCTCCAAGCACTGTCTGTGGTTGAGAGCTTGGTCCTGGAGACCTGGTCCCATCCCAGCGTTGCCGCTGTGGGACTTGCTCGAGTCACTGCACCTCCAGGTTGTCTCCTCCTGCAATAAGGTGAGGAGGAGGAATCGTGGTGGACACCTTTAAATGCCCCTCCCTCTTGGAGGGGGTGAGGGCTGTTGTGTTATGGCTGAGCCTGCTGCTGCCCTCACCTTGTCCCTGACCCGCACACACACACACAGAGCAGGGTTGCCTTCGAGCAGCAGCTCCTGAGCTGGATTTGCTGTGCCAGACCCACCGGGCTCCATCGCCGCAGGGCAGCGGGTCCTGCTCTCAGGTAGGGCAGTGCCTTCCCCTCGGAAGGCTGGGCAAAGCTGGGGGAGAAACCCTTGATCTTGACAGCTCTTTGCTGCGGTATTGGGGCAGGAGGGAGGGGAGGGGGACCAAAGGCAGGGCAGTGCCCCATGGGGACAGCAGCTGTTGGAGGGGAAGCTGCTCTGTCCAAGGAGCGAGGTTGGGTCCTTTAGGTAGCCCATGAGAGCATCCACAGTTTGGTTTGGTGGGCGAAGCTGCCTTCGAAGGGGACGCTTCACCCATCCATGGTACCTCAGGTGCTTGTGGTACATGGCAGTGGCAGAACTGCAGGAGGATGCGCATGGCTCTGCCAGTGCAGAAATCCTCTGCCGTGGTCCTTGGGGACCCCTGGAGCCCTGTCCCAGGGTAACCTGGGAGCGCGCTGCTGTGTGGCTCAGCAGTGACCGTGTGAGGCACATCCCGGCCCTGCTGATGCTGCTTCCCCAGCTGCCCGGTCTGATTTGAAACCCGAGAGGGCAGCAGGAAGCTGTGGGAGAAGCCACCATTGCCAGAGCTGTTCATTGAGGGCATTTCTTACAGCAGGAGCTGGTGTGCAGTGGGGGAGCGCAGCCAGGGCCGGTGGTGGGTATGGGCTGCTCAGGTGCCAAAAGGAGACTGGGGACAGGGAGCTGGAGCAGAAAGCCCAGGCTGTGGTGCCAGTGGCATAGCCCTGCTCCACCAGAGACCGGCTCTGTGTGTGTGTGGGGCTGGGCACAAGGATCCTCCTCATCTGCCTGCCAGGGAGCACAGGGCCCTTGGGACCTCAGGCATGGGAACACCATGTGAGATTAGCATGGAAATAATCAGCACGTCCCCTGCTGATCCTAGGATAGGGCCCTGGAGCAGGAATGTGTCAGAGGAGCTCTGCTCTGCAGAGACCCCGGTGGGCAGCACTGTCCAGGGGTAGAAACCCTGTGGGGTTGTGGCTTCAGGTGTTAGGAGCTGGGGAATGGTTTGTGTCTTGCAATGAGGCCTTCAGCGTTTGTTTGATGGTTTTCCTGAGCCTGAGTGAACGTGGCCCCCATCACCTCCTGCTTCTCGCTGCCTTCCCAACGCCCCAGGTGTGTTTTATACATCCCAAATCCATCCTGTCAGGTTAAGAAGTCTGCTCATCCACAGCAGATAAATGTAGGCGAAAGCCTGGCCGCCTCTTTCAGGTGCACGGGTCCTGCTCCCAGGCTGCTCGGCATTCCAGTGAGCCAGCAGTGTCCAGGTGGAAAACGGGATCAAGCTCTGATCCCCACATATGGGCATTGCCTGTCCCTGGCCTGCCTGCGGTCAGGGAGCAGGAGCAGCAGCTCCACCCTCGTGTGCCTGTGCCTGTGTGTGCAGCCAGGGCTGCCCGGGGTGATCTCTGCAAAGCCCCGGGTCCCTCTGCCCCGTGCAGACGGGGCTGTTTTGTGTCTTTGCCCATGGTGGAGGTCGGCGGAGCAGAGGCAGGTGACACAAACAGGGCAGTTGCGGTGCTAAAGGCAGAGGATGGGGGATGAGGCCAGGCAGGGGCACAGCCATGGGTGAGAAGCGGTCTCAGGGCTGCAAACCGAAGCAGCTCCTCAGGAGCCACGCAGGGCTCTGGGTCCCGGGCCCACGGTGACCGGTGGCTGTGTCTGCGCTGTTGCTCAGCCCCGTTAGGGGATACCCTGGCTCTCGGGAAGCCTCTGGACCATCGTGGACGTGCCAAGCGCCGGGCAAGCAGAGCTCTGCAGCAGATGGTGGGCTCCAGGGTGTGATTGCGCATCCATCTGCCCTCACAGCTCCTTCCTCGGGGCCAGGAACAGACTGGGAGTGGAGGGAGCCGAGTGCCCCGTGCCTGTCACATCAGGGCATTTTAATTAGAGAGGGGCAGGCCTGGGGCACGCTGTGGCTGGAGGGAGCAGCACCCATGTCCCGGGTGGGCTCCGCACGAGCCAGCCCCAATGTCAGCCCCGAGGCACCAACCTGCTGCTCCCATGGGTGCTGCAGCACCGGGAGGCGCCAGGAGCGCAGCAGCCCTGTCCCATCCTGCCCGGCTCAGAGCATCCTGCTCTCTCCCAGGCAGGTTTGGAGCAGGGATCCTGGTGTGTGGAATCACCACGTCCCGGTGGGATGCGCCCAGGGGACCGTGGTCTGTGCCGGGGGGGGAAGTCCTGAGCCGGGGGCTCTGATGGAGGCGGCTGCTCCATGCAGGGCAGAGCTTCCCCATGGACCAGGGGCTGCTCTGGTTTACTCCGTGTGGTGCGGGGAAGGTGGGGGGAGGCTCGGTGTGAATGAGCCGCTTCCTCCGCCAGCCTGGAATGTGGGTCACGGAGCTGGGGTAGGTGCGGTGCATCCTCGGCTCAAGCTCAAGCAGGCTTTGATTTCCAAGGCACAACTGTTGGCGGTTCAGAGGGTCGGAGCCGCCGCTTCAGCAGCAGCTCGGCACATGGGGAGAGGTGAGAGGGGCTTTTCCCTTCCCTGATCAGCTCCCACATTGCTCGTGTTCCTCTCTGGCCCGCTGCTAATTTTGACGCTGCCCTAAATAGAAGCTGAGTGCATCTCATCTGCTTCGCTTTGCATACAGGAAAATTGTTTTCCTTCATTTACTGAATCCAACTTGTGGCTTTAACCCGCTCAGCTCGGGTGTCTCCCCACTGCAGACCTCCCTTGAGGGCCTTCGTGGGACTCTGCCCCAGTGCAGAGCTCTTTGGTGGGGATAGCACCGGCACCATTCCTGGTGGGGTTGGGAGGGCTGCAGTGGAGCTGGGCAAGGGGCTTCACTTCCTGAACAGCCAAGGAGATCCCTGCTGAGAGCTCTGGTGCTCGGGGCCGGCTCTCCCTGTGCTCTCCATTGGGATGCGCTGCTCCCCCGGAGGGACCCAGAGCCACTTCCCAGATTGGCCTCCCCCAGCCCCACGCTGGGGTAGAGCTGAGCACAGGCAGACCCGGTTGTAGGAGGTTCTGGTTGGTTACTGCTGGGGTATCTTCTCCAGCACACAGCGGGACCAGCTCAGCACACAGGGACTCATCCTGAGCCTGGCGGGTGCCCTCTTTCCACTGTTGGTTTTATACCCCCTTCGGAGTGGCTCCTTGGGAAGATCCGCTCTTCCGGCTGCCCTGGGCCCTGGGATCGCTCTCCCAGTGTGCAGCTGGGCACAACACGGTGCTTCCCAACGGCTCCTGAGCCCTTCTGCAGCACAAGGTGCTGAGCTGGGGCTCTGTGCAAGAGCTCCCAAAACCCTGTGGGTTTGTGGTGTTTGGAGCTCAGGGCCTGCCAGGGGCTGCGGACCCGGAGCACCGAGAAGAAGCACTGGGGTGCAATGGCCTGGAGAGGTTAAATTGAGGTGGCCCTGTAGGAGGCTGGAGCTGAGTTGTGCACGGTGAGGCAAAGGGAGAGCTTGTTCCGGAGCCAGGACAAAGGCACCGAGCAGCCGCGGCCCCGGCGGGCTCCAGGCTTGGGAGCCACCTCGGAACAGAGCCAGAGCGGGGCCGGTGCCAGACGGAGCCATTGGGCACCAGGAGCTGTTGGGGCTGCTCTGACTCTCTCCTCCTTTGTTGCCTTCCCAGAAAATCCACCGGAGCCCTTCGGAGGAGGAATGCTTCTTTGACCTGTTGAGCAAGTTCCAGAGCAACCGGATGGACGACCAGCGCTGCCCGCTGGAGGAATGCCCATCGGAGGCTGCAGAGGCAGCGGCCACACCGGTCCCTGCCCTGGGAGAGCGGATCTGTAAGTGCCGTACGTTTGCTACGGGAGCGATGCTGCTCCCGCGGCCTGGCCCAGCCCCTGTGGTTTCACTGGGAATCTTGTGATGCTTTTCCCCAAGCCTCAGCTCTCTGAACTGAGCAGCCCTTTGGCAATCCACAGCGTTATTTAAGGAAGGAAGAGACATTCTTATGTTAATGGTTGCTGAGGGAAAGGCTGGAGAATGCGAGCTGAGGCTTGGAGAGTAAGAGATGCAAAATACACTTGGATTTCCTCAGGATGGCCCTTTAGAGGGTCTCGCCTTCGGAACACAGCGAGGCTGGCACAGGGACCTGGGCCTCTGCCACCATCTCCAGGAGGAAGGTGCTGATGGTCAGTGCTGAGGGAGCCTTGTAAGAGCCCAGGGAGCTGGGGCCCGCAGGGCTGGCGCGGGCTTCCCCACACAGCTTCAAGGGCTGCCAGGTTTCCTCGTAGGGTTGCCATGGAGGAAAACTCCTGGATTTTGTACCGCTCTCGGTGATGGGTGCTCTGCAAGAACAGAGGCCAGAGCAATGCCTGCTCCCCATAGGAAGAACAGGGATAAATTGAGGCAGTGTCTGGAGAATGGATGGGACAGGAAAGGTGGCTCCGGGCTGGGTCTGTGCTTCGGGTTTGTGTCTTTTTTACAATGCGGTGTTGAAGACCTTTGTTTAAACAGAAATAGTTCAAACGTGCAGGTCACGCTCAGTCACCACCACACAGGGTTCAAACCCCTCATTGGAGCCGGTGGATTCAGTTATCAGCTTCATAATGAACACTGAGTACGGACAGGAGAGGAGACCCCAACATCCCTCGAGTGCAGCAGGACCGGCGGCTGCTCCGAGGAGCGGTGCTGAGCAGGGGCCAGGTGGCAGCGAGGGGCAGGTTGGGCTGCAAGGGGAGAAGGGGTTTGTCCACTAAAAGGAGGGTGTAAATGAGCAGCGCGTTTCTGGAGCCATTTCTGATACAGGAGCATGTTTGGAGGTGGGAGCCGGGCACTTCAGGGGCTGAGTTTGAAACGTGCAAGAAGGTACAAGCAGGCAGAGGTTGTGTTCAGCTCCAGTTCGGTCTCTGGGCCTTTTGGACACATTGTGAGGTTTCTGTGTGAGCTAAAGGGGAAGAAACTCAACCTTGGGTCAGTGCTGAGGTTTTTACGTGTTGCTGGGCTCTGGAAAGATCCCATTGTGCCGGGAGCAGCCTCTGCTCGTGTGCTCTGTGCTCTCACAGTTCTCCTGTGCTTGCCCCCGTCCTGAGCACAGGGGCTGTTGTTTGGGAGCTCCAGGAGCCAAGAGGCTCCTTCCATTGAGCGCTGCCCAAGAGGCATTCCCAGGACTTGCTCTGCCCAGGTCCCAGCCCAGATTCTGTGCTGTGTTTGAAGCCTTCCCTTTGTCACTGCCCTACAAGAGCCCCTGCTGCTTGGTGAAGAGCCCCCTTTGTGCGGGGCAGCTCTGGGGCTGCAGCCCAAGGGAAAGGGAGCGCATGGTTGTGGGATGGGGCAGTGGGGTCTGCTCCCCCTAACACTTGTGCTTTGAGGGCAGGGTTTGAGGTTGTGTCACAGGCACTGGGATTGTTCCTGCTCCCCTGTGCAGGGTGGAAGATGCCAATGGTCCTGCAGGAAGGCAGCGTCCGGCCCGGCTCAGCCCCGGCCTGGCTGTGCAGCAGCCCCTGCCCCTTAGCCCGGGTGGTCGCGCAGTGTTTTGGTGACGAGGACTTGGGTGTCCTGCAGAGCCGTGACCCTGCCCTGTGCTCCTCTCCCCCTCCAGCGCAGTCCTCCCTGATGGCCTCTCCGCAGACAGAGGAGTTCTTTGACCTCATCGCCAGCTCCCAGAGCCGGCGCCTGGACGACCAACGCGCCAACGTGGGCAACCTGCCGGGCCTGCGGATAACCCAGAACAACCTGGGGCACCTGCGCGTGGAGGGGGACGCCCAGGAGCCCGGGGACGAGTTCTTCAACATGCTCATCAAGTGCCAGGTACCGGCACAGGATGGGCACAGGGAGGGGACGGTCCCGCGATCAAGGGGGGCACCGGTTTCTCCCATACAGGCAAAGGCCACCCCTGACCCCCCACCCTGTGCACCCAGGCAGGGCCCTGGCTTTGCCTCCAGGCCCTTCTCTTTACCCCATTCCGAGGGCTGCGCTCAGTCCCTGCTCTACAAGGGAGCGGGTGGCCGCAGAACTCCCTCTGTGCGGTGCCCACAGGGGATGGCTCTTCCCTGATGCTGGAGCCACCAGCTCCGCATCCCCGGCCAGGAGCGTGTGCTCTGGACGCCAGCCCCAGCCTTCACCTCCACGACAGCACTGTCCCGTCAGTACCGCATCCTAACGCCCGCTCTCCCCCCTGCAGTCCGCCAGGATCGATGACCAGCGCTGCGCCCCCCCGGACTCCATCCCCCGTGGACCCACCATGCCCGACGAAGACTTTTTCAGCCTGATCCAGCGCGTCCAGGCCAAGCGCATGGATGAGCAGCGCGTGGATCTGGCCTTGGCACAGGAGGCGGCGGAGGAGCGGCAGCGCTCTGGTTCCAGCTAAGAGCTGGGCTTGGGCTTGGGGGGGCTGCTTTGGTTTCATTTTGTTTCTCATAAAGAAGCGTGGGTGGTTTCAACCCCGGGCTCCTGCACGGCCTCAGACTGTCCTGCAGCTGCAGCTCCAGCAGTTCCCCGGCTGCGCTCAGAGGTGCTGCAAGAGGCCCAGTGGATGGGGAGAGTTTTTAAACACGGGGTTTTATAGGACACGCGGACACTGTAACCCCGGGCGCAGCACGAGGGAAGGCAGCTGTGGCAGCCCCTTTGCTGGACACCTGAAGTCCCCGGAACTTGTGCTGGCAGCCAAGGAGGAGCCCAGCGCGAGTGGTTCGCTCCAGCCTCCATCCCTTTATTTCCACACCACTTTTAATTTAATCGGAACGGGAAAAGCACCTTTTCCAGTTTGAAGTCCTCGTGTCTTGCCTGCAGCACAAACCGCTCCGGATTCTTCCCTGGAACCTCCTGCTCAGCTTTGTTCCTTCTAGAGGAGGAAATAAGCCCAAGTGAGAGGCCACAAGAGTCCTTTTAAACCTCCCTCCCCCCCCAGGAGCAGCCTTGGTCACAGGTTTTCTGAGGACTCTGCGGTGAGCCCTGCACCAGCCCCTCAGCCTCCCCAGCCTCTGCTCCTCCTGCGCCGGAGCCAGGCCCTGCTCACCTCTCGAGGACAGCGGCACAGCACAGCCTGGAGGGACCTGCCCCTGCACAGCCCCACAGCAGGGCCTGGGAAGGGGCAGGAGGGCTCTGCCCATTGGTTCAGGGCACACGGAAGCACCTCATTGCTGCTGGCACCACTGAGGCTGGAGGCTCACACAGGAGAGCCCCGTGTGCAGGTGAGTGTGCGCAGGCAGAAGCCTGCACTCAGCAGTGCCCTGCTGCAGAAGCCAGCGAAGCTTTCTGGCCCTGGTTTGGCAGGAGAGGGAAGCAGAACCACCCCCTCCTCCCTCCGTGTCCCACAGCAGCCAGGGATCATGGTCCATTCCCCCCCAGACCAGCGTGGAGCCTCTTCCGGACCCTGTGGAGCTTTTCTCCAGTTCTGACTCCAATGAATGGAGCCTCCCGAGAGTTCCACCCTCGGGTGCTGGCTGGGAAGTCAGTTCCACCCCACACACAACTGCCAGAGTCTACATTTACTTACATTCCTTCCCCTTTCCAAACAGCTGGATTAGCCCAGTGAGGAGGGGAGCAGGGACCTAACTTCAGGATGTGGAGCATTGTCTTTTCACCACCTTGGACTTCAGCAGCTCCAGCACCGAGTTCTGCCCAAGCAGAGCTGCTCCTGCAGAGAACAAATCAGCACTTTCTATTTGCAATGTGTTTGATGGAGACGTCTCCCACCAGCAGCAGGACTTCCAGCCCAGAGATGCTGCTCATCGGGCACTCACCGGCCTGCACTGACCATGGAGCTGCTGCCGGGGAGCTCGGAGCAGGAGCCCTGCGTTGTGTCTGGGAGAGGACCCTGACCACGGTGTGGCCCGGCTGCAGCAGGGGCTGTGCAGCTCTCAGCCAGGCGCTGGCCTGGAACTGCCCACGAGGTGTTGATTATTTGCCATATACTTGAATGTATGAGCTTATTTATTTTTTACCTGTGCATTTGCTAATGTCATTTTAATGGGGAATTTCAACCCCAGGTACTTCCTTTTTTTTTCTAAAAAATAATCTGCCAAATGAATTAATATATTAGAAATGAATAAAGCTCGAGGGGAGGGGTCGTGCTTAATAAATATTTGTGTTGAAGCTTCAATGACCAAGTTACTTTTCATTATTGCTGGGGTGGGTGGTGGTCTCTGGTGGCAGCTGTCACCACGGGAAGGGCTAAGAAAAGGGTGTAAGCACTCACCTGCACATCCCTTTATGTGAAGATCACAAGGGACTCTGAGGGAGCTTGTTCCAGGGCCTGGCTGCGGAGGGAACACACAAAGCCCTGAGCATTCCCTGCCCAGAGCAATGGCCCAAGCCCAGGAGTCACCAGGACAACAGGGGCAGACCAAGCAGCCCTGCAGTGGTTAAGAGTGGCTTTCCTCAGGCAGCTTGAGCCCTTCAGGCTCCAGGAATGTGGCCGAGCTTCTCCTTTCAGGCTCAGCTCTGTCTCGGTGCCGGTGTCATTTCCCCAGGGCAGCTCCCAGAGGAACGGGGCAGTGAGTGCCGTGCAAAGCTCTGGCATCAGCCCTTTGCAAAGGTACTCATGGAGCAGCAGCACGAGCTCCATCAGAGTGGGGTGAGCAGGTCCTTGGGATTCGCCAGGAAGTGGATCCTGAGCCCTGTGGGGATAAAACCAAGTTACAGCTGCTCTTCCCACGCCTGGTAACTGGTGCTGCCGAAGTCCTGACCAAAGATTAATGAAGAGCCACCAGCTCCTTCTCATCAGGTGCCAGAACATGAGCACCTCTGTGCTGGGAGTCTGTGTGTGACCTGGGCACGGAACCATGTCCCCGGTACACAAAGGACGGAGGCTGAGCTTCCCCAGAACAAATCCCTTTGGGAGTCCCACACCAGCCCTCCCCTCTCCCACACTGCCAAGGCACCCACAGAGCTTGGGCCCACACCGGGATGAGCTCTCCTGTGCTGACATCCCCCCCCCCCCGAGAGATGCGGGATTATCAGAGCCCGCACGGTGCTAACACGGCCACCGCGCTGGAGCTGCAGCTGTACAGTGCGAGTCACACAGCGCAGGGCTCCTGGTGCAGGGCTGGAGGTGGAGACGAGCTCAAGATCCAGCAGAAAACAGCTCCTGCTCTCTGGTACGCAGCTGTTCCCAGGCCCCAAGGGGCACTGGTGAGTGATACACGGCTGATGTCAGGCCTGTGGGGGTTTTGCATTGCTCATCTGCCAAGTCACGTCAGGGCTGAGTCCCTGCACTTACCTCAGCTCTCCCCAGAGCCTCGTGCTGCTGCTTCAGCCACCATTGAGCTCCATTTGGCTGGAGGGGCTCAGCCTGCCGGACGCTGGCCCAGAGCACACAGGCACTGTAAATTCCAGGCTGGAGCTGGACAGCTTCTGGCAGCTCTCCACAGCAAGCTGCTGGGACCCTGCCTGCAGGACACAGCCATGGGCTAAGTTAACTCCCGTATGGCTCTGCAGGAAGCCCAGCCCAGGGTCCCACACTGCAGCAGGACCTGGAGGCCCAGAGCTCACCTGTATTAGAGCCTGTGCAGGCAGCACAACTAAGTGGTGAGTCATTCCAGAGGCTCCAGCACCCCTCCTCACTGCACTGATGCTACAGAAGACACGTTCCTGCCCCATCGCTGTCAGCAAGGCAGCAAATCCCTGGAGCAGTTCCCATGTGGCTCCTTGGTGCAGCCGAGCCCCCGCAGCACACCAAGTGTGGCAGCTCATTGCTGCTGGCTCTGTGCGGGGCAGCAGGGTCCTGGCTGCAGAAAGCAGAGGGGGGTATGTCAGACAGCCCCAGGTAAGGAAGGTCTGCAGCCCACTCCCTCCACCCCACTCTGGGCCTGGCACAGGCCTGCCCTCAGCAAGTCCCACAGAGCCCCCATCACACCCACCTTCACCAAACACCACTGCCTGCAGGGCCGGGGCCACACCACCAGTAACCACCAGTAGCCCCAGCAGTGACAGACACAACCCATCAGAGTCCCACACTGGCCCGATTAACTCTGGGATCTGGCTGCATTGCAAAAGGAAGGAAGGTCTGCTCAGAGGCAGAAAACAAGAGGCAAAGGAGTTGGTATTTTACAGAAAAGCCCCTGCGGGACAGGATTCAGGCTCCATCCCTTAGCAGCCAGTGAAATGCTTCAAGGAACCTGCAAACACTTTATGTTTGCTGCTCACCCTCTGGAGGCCACTTTGTCCCCATTGAAGTCACCTCTTTCCATGCCTCACCTGGTTGATTCCACCGTCAGTCACTCCCCTGGATCCACAGCACCAGGCCTTCCTCTTGACTTCTTCCCATCTTGACACAGTTCCATGTCAGGAGAAAGGCTCCTCTTCTCCCTGCTCCCTAAAGCCTGGCCTGCTCCGAACCAAAGCGAGCTTACCCAAGGGCCTCTTCCAGACCAGAGCCACTTCCCCACAACACAAAACCCACTCAAAAGGCTGCACAAAAGTGTTTTACCTGCAATCTATGAGCCCCAAATCCTTCTGTGTTCTATGCAAACTCCCTAACGCAACTGCAGCCCTCACCCCTCCAGCTGAAAGCCCATGAGCAGGACCTTTAAACAGCAAAACCTATCCCCACCTTTCCAAAGCTGGGGCACAAGAACAGGCCAGAAAGGTAAAGGAAAGCAACATTAAAAGGTCAGGTTGTAAATTAACTGCCTCCAAGGCAACACTGCTCCTGCCACGGCTGCTCTGTGCCACCCAGCAAAGCACCAGCACAATGAAGGCACAATGCTGATGTTCAGGGAAAAGGTGATGAAATAACCCCCCTGCCAGCAGAGAGCAAACACACACAGGGAGTGAGAGCCCAGCCCTGAGCCAAGGTGCAAGATTTTGTTTAACTGATCCAACACTAAGTTGTTCCAGAGCTGTTTCACCGGTATCTGAGCACACATGAGTGGCTGATGGATGAAGTGCCTTTTCCTCAGCACTGTTTCATCACCCTGAACTTCCATACACTGGGAATACAACTGATCCATGCCTATAATGCAACACATATGAAATTACCAGGAACACTTCAGACCAAGTAAACCCATTAACACCTGCAATGTCCTCACTGAATCGCTGTCTGATTAAGGACCATGAGCACCTGGATGTGCTTGGCTAAAAGAACAGGGTTTGTTCAGCCCAGAGACACAAAGACCATGAGGGATTTTACTGCTTTTATAGCTTTTAATGAGGGCAGAGAGAACAGAGACAGGGTTTGGTGCCAGCCAAAACACACGAATTTCAGTTCCTGGTCAAAAACCAGGAGTCCAAAGAGGTTTTGGGATCTGTATCCTCAGAGATATTCAAGACCCTGAGCATGCTCCTCTGTACACAGGGCTGGCCTATAAACCTCCAGAGGTCACTTCCAACCAGAGTTATTCTTTGATTGCAAGTTTAAAACCACAGAAAGTAGCTACCTCACTGTGCTTCATGCTAATGGGCCTCAAGAGCAGTTAAACTTTAATGCAGGCAGAGGAAGCAAAGCACAGTGTGCTCACCTCCTGCCTGATTCATCACTACCTGAGTGCTACATGCTGCTAAGCTCCTACATTCTTCACTTATCGCAGTATTAGTTTTTCTTCTAGCTGATGTTAACATGCAGCAGCAGTGTTAATAAGCTCAATAACTGTCAAGTAACTCTTCAGACAACTTTCTGGGTGCTCTACTTATCTCCAACGTGCTTCAAGAAACATTAATCTTGCCTTCACGCCCACCCTCCCCCTCAGCAACACGGAATTGCATAACCCAGCACCGGGGCTGCTCATCGCCGAGTGGGATCCCTGAGCAGGGGGCAGTGGAGCAGAGCTCTGGAGGATGGTGAGGGAAGGAGAGAGGAAGCACCCAGCACTGATCTGAGCCTCCTGCGGGGTCAGTCTGGCTCTGCCAGCACACACAGGGTCAGGCCCATCTCCTCAGGTGGTACCAATTGTCTCTTCTGCTCACCAGCTCTGCAGCAGCACCTGGGCAAGGCCAGAAGCCATGGCTGAAGCCTCCAGCCCCAGCTGCACCTCCTTAGGCTAAAATACCCAGACCAGAGGCTCCCTTCTCAGCAGAGAACAAAGCTCCCGCCTCTGCTGAAGCACCAAGGTTTGACTGAAATCAGTAAAACAAGTACCAGGACAAACATCCAGACTCCATCTCTTAAAACATCAGCTTGCTCAAAGGCAAAACTACACAAGACATACAATAAAGACCAATCCCCCAGTTTATTAAACACAGACCACTGAAATCAAGGAATGAAGGTTAAGAGTCTCTCTTGCCATCAGCAGAGCACGCAGGCCTCATTTGTCAGGTCTGCCCCTTGCTGCCAATCTTGGGGGGGGTTTCCCCACCTTCTCCCTCTGTGGGCTCCCCTCCGGACCCAGTCTCTGCAGAGCTCTCCAGGAGCAGCTCCAGGGCTTCCTCACCAGCCACACGTCTCACCCGCTCCCCTTTGGCTGCCAGGATCTCCTCGATATTCCTGAACAGCGATTTGAGGACCAACAGTGACTCCACGGTAAAGGCCAAGCACAGGAGAAAAGCGCAGGCCCACTCCCACACTTTGGGGTTTTGATGGTTCTCCATAAAGAGTTTGGGAAGCAGAGCAAACCACCCAGACCTTCTGGGGCTATTTCAGTCCATCAGGATCAATGATTTAACAATGACAGCTAAACAGAAATTCTTAAAGGCACCTCAGGGAGTAATCATTGAAATCCAACAGTCTGCATGTAGATCGG
>JAVHNF010058941.1:31513-47562 GCA_034783455.1 Micropsitta finschii
CCAACATCCTATACATGCAGCCACAGAACCAGCACTTTATTATGCTTCTGAACCAACGCAAACTGGTAACACACGTGCACAAGCAGCTCTGCTGGCCCCACAGCTCAAAAAAAGCTCTGCTTTAATCAAGATTTGAGAGGAAAAAGCTTAGAAACCATGCACAATACCTGCTGAGGTCCTGCATCAGCCCTAAGCAGTGCTAACTGCCTCGGCCTCCTCTCACGAATAATCTTCATACAGCCATTGGTATCAATCTGAAAGAGCTGCAAGGTGAGAACTTCATTAAAATTTGCCTGAGAAAAGAATGTTCTGACAGGGCCTGAGACAAAACATGGGGGAGGCTTTATGTGCAAGGCTCTGGGGACATTTTTACACCTACAGAAACAGCCTTGACTGTATCATATTTTGAATGCAGGATTTATTTAAGAACCATTATATGCAAGCATGAGATCAGATTAATCAAGTAATTCAATTAAGAAACCAAGATAAACCATTATTTAAACAAACACAGAAGATTGCTACTGTTTGAAAGCAGAAAATGCTCTTAAGACAGTAAACCTTACCTGAATGAAGAGTGCAAATAGGGGTGTGCTCGTGAGATTGATCGATTTAATCTTCTCTCGAATATAGTCAGCTAGAAAAGAAGCCCAACATCACAGTCAGCTGGGCATTCCTGTGCAGGATGCCAGGAAGCAGCAGGAAGCACTGTCCCTGCTGGGTCTCACTACCTTTTGTCTGATGAAAAGCCATCCTCCCAGTCTGCAGGGTGCAGGGCAGCAGCACGTCACCCACCCAGGGTGTCACTGCCATCAGCAGCTTTCTGTCCAGGTTCATTCTTCTCAAGCGCTCTCTCTCCTGACGACACATTTTCTCTGTGATGTCCCGCAGGCCCGGAAGCTTCTGGCCATCAGTACTAACTGCAGATGCTTTTGTTAGAATGGCAGCAGAAGGTTTTAGTATCTTTGATTGCTGTGCATGAAGAAATACACAGTTAAGAGTTCTAGTTAGGAAGGCTCTGCCACAATCAGTCCCAGGACAAACCATTCCCAGGGCAGTTCTGCAAAGAATTACGAGCTTTTCCTCCTGGGCCTACAACAGTGCAAGATGTGTGATTCTATCACACTAAGTACAACCCGCAGTGCTCACGGCACCAGTGCAGACAGGACAGAAGAGGCACTCACAAGTTTCCTCTGGAAGCACGTGTTATTCCTCAGTATTCTTCTCACGTTCTCCAGGGTAACCCGCAGCACTTGCTTCCCACACCTGGAGGCCTTAATATGAGAACAGACAAGATAAAAGGGAGGTTATCTCAGAAAATTCCTTGCACTGACCATACACAGAGGTACACAAGTTGTCTACAGTCCTGCTGGTTAAATACCTCATTCAATGAAATCAGCCCCGAAGCACAGACTTTTATCTTCTAGTCCTTGTGCATCTTCACACCACCAAATGTCTATGTCATAAAAACCTTTGCGTGAAGTATCTACAAAACCCACACTGAGGGTCAGGATTTATTGGATGATTCTCATTGCACTTTTTAGCTTAACAGGACAAAGGAAGGAACAGGAAGAAGTCTGGAAAAGCCACTGACTCTTCCCTAAACTTCTACTGGTAAAATAATGCTGCAATCGAAGACTGATTACACTAGACAAGCACTTACAACCCTCCCTTACCATAACCCCAGAACAGCCACTTCCGTAACTAAACTTGTCATCAGTATAACTGACTCCACAGTCTAGGATATGTAAGTCAGGACAATATTGCTTACATGATCTTAAATAGCAATTTAGACATTTAATATCTTGCTAAGGAGCAACTTTCTGCAAATACGTTCCAGGAGAGCTTGCAGTGTTTCAGTACCTGACCTGGGCTGAAAAACAGCTCAGAATCAGATAGAGATGTGTAAATCAAATCCTCCAAACCCTAAACCAATACAGCCTAGTCACCAGGGTGGAGACACACGAGTCACTGAACCATTCTGCCTTATGAAGACCTAAATAAAGTTCTGTTTCCGTGACCCCACGTGCAGAAAGAGCACAGCAATTTCCTAGGTAATGCACAGGAGGCAGGGCTAGATATTTCTGCTTAATCTACAGCTCAGTTTCCAACAGCACCCCCCGATGGCACAGTGAGAAAGCAGCCAAACGGCACGAAAAAGATTTGCCATCGTCTGCCCTTCACTGCAGCAAACTGCACTTCCCGGTCACTTCTGATCTAAACTCTAATCCCATCAAGAACGGGTTGAGAATCCCAGGATTCACCTTGTTTATTACTTCTGCTGGATTCCTCACAACGATGTCTGTGGAATGTGGACGTGCAATGCCCCTCAGGAGGGTGCTCAACTCTGATGATTGACTGGCAACTCTGTCCTTGTCTCCATCACTCATTGTACTTGGAACTTCACTGCTACTGGGCTTTGCACTCGCAGGAAAGAAAAGGGGTGGAGTTTGATATCTTCCTTTGTCTGACTCCTGTGTATTTGCCTGTGTTGGTACCCACAAATCAATGTTGGGCAACACACACTCCTCCTTGGTTGTCGTCATCTCCTCCTCTGAACTGTCTGACAAGTCCAGTTCTATGTCTTCACTGCTGGTCTCAGAAGAGCTGGAACTCTCTTCCACGTGCTGGCGCTTTGTTGGCCTGGATCTTTTCTTCTCAGTGAAAAAAAGCACAGAGAAGTTTTAGCCAGTGTCCACCCTTCACTTGTTAACGTTAAAAGCAAGTTAAAAAGTTTCACAGGGCAGTATCCCATCAGTAGCTTCCAAATGGAAAGCTCTGCTTTATTTCTGCCAAGATTAACTAAATCCAATACAAGTTTAGAGAAGCTTAATTAAAGAGATAGGACTGTGTCACAGCAGAAATTTGCACAATACCTTAGACCCAATCATGAGCTTCCACTTGCTCAGGCACTGGGAGCTGGTACGATATGGCAACTCGGAAGCTATTTTACTCCAGTGACCTAAAAAGGATGCAGAGCAGAGCACATCAATTAGTGCAGCTAACTGAACAACAGGCCTTTTCAGTGCAGAACTTTATACATGTATTATATGTTTCCTTGTATAACAGACAGAATTCCTACGTGAATGGATCTCAAAAACTTAATACCCAGTTGTGTTCTTCAGACTTTGCACTACTATACTTTTAGCTCATGTTAGAAACTAGTAGAAAATGAAGCAATGATGAAAACCCCAACAGAACTACACCCTCCCTTGCAGCAGTAAGAGGGTGCTTAGAAGAAAGCTTAAACTGAATGTTGAAAAGCTTCTATTTGCTAATTAAAGTTATCTTAGGGAAGACAGCTCTTTCACAGGCTGTTTAGAGGGGAACTTACCCTACTCATAGCTGACACCTGGCTAACACACCTATACAACTGTACTACAGTCCCTCAACAGCTGAATTTCCAGGAACAGAGCGCACAATATAAGGGAGGTTGCAATCATCAGTACGGAGTAGAGCCTGCTATCAACTGCAGGGCTTAAAATAAGAGAAGAAAACTTAAATTCCTAAGTAATGCTTACTTCTCTCAGCTTCTGAAGATTAAGCCACAGAAACACTTACCCAGTCCATGTTTTTGAACCAGTTCAATTAGCTGCTCCTCTTCCTTCAAACTCCACTTGCCCTTCTTTACATCACAGTGCAGTGCTTTTAAGTACCTTCAAAATGAAAACACTAAAGTAAGTAACACTCAGTCCTGCTTGTACAGTTCTGATCATCACTGCACACTCCAAGGCTGAACAAAACCAGCATTCCTAGTCAGATCTTTCCTTTTGTTAAGGGGTCCATCCCTACTCCCTTAATAAAGCACAGCTACAATCTCTTTGTTCCCAAAAATATTAGGCCACATGATTAAGAATGACAACAGGCAGCTGTAAATCGGGTCACTGGAATTAAGCCATACTGTACTATGAGGCTCCTGAAGCGGGGTCCAAGGCTGACAATTGCTCAGCAGCTCATTGTTTGTGTTCTGTTACAGTCACTGAGTAGATGATTATCACAGATCCACAGATGATACAGATGGCAACCTTCCCTCCCCACAGGCACTCATTCACATTTAATGACCCCTTTGCTTATTTTGAGCAACGTCCTTTCCAACTTCTGCTAACCCACAGGCAACTCCACTGAGGGAGTTGCACACCACAGGCAACAATAAACTTGAAAGCACAGTTACCACATGGAACGTACCGGTCTCTGCACTGAGCGTCACTCCTCCCTGGCACTTCTGTCCGAATTTTGTACCAGTCACGCTCTCCATACTTCTTAACTGCAGCCAACAGCATCTGTGTCAATCAGACACAGCAAGAGTTGAAATTCTTATAAGCAATAACCCTAACAGGCCTGAGACAGAAGCAGTCGTGTTTGTTTCTACTGTGTTACAGATCTCTGAACAGACATGTTTAGGAACTTCTAAGCCTTCTTGACTTGTGAACTGTGCACCTTGGTCTGTTTTAGATTCCCTTGTGCCTCTCATAAAGCTCAGGTGCAGATAACCATGTAACACCTCAGCAGTCTAACCCTCCCAATTACCCTGCAATTCTAGATATCAGAGAACAAAGCTTACAGAATCTTCCTCTGGAGTCCAGGGTCCCTTCTTCAAACTGGGGTCCACGCTCTTTGTCCAGCGGTAAATCAGCTGAGCAGAATCTCTTCCTTCCATGTAATAAGCAACTAGAAATGCAAAGGTGTATTTTAAAGTCTGACGCAAACCGTATTTCTTCATTTACTTACAACTGTGATATTTCCAAACACTGGGTTGTCATAAAGCAGCACTTTAGTCTCAGCTTAAATACTTACACAGTGTTACACAACAAGAATCATGTGTGGCATTCACAAAGTGTTACTATTTGCAATGGCATTATCCACACTAGATACATGACAACCCAACAATCCATCTTGCAGCAACAGAGAACTAGGAGGTTTTGACTCCAATACATATCTAACAGGTTCAAGACACCAGGTGTTAGACTCACAGGCTTGGATTTAGGACCCCAGAGACTTGGTTACTATTCTCAACTCTATTCCCCATTTGTCACACAGCCTCTCATACTTCTGAGGAAGAGAAGCAGCAGTACTAACCCACTGGAACAACTTCTAGGCACAGCACAGCACTGAAAACTGCCAAGACATACTAAATTTCTGCTGATATAATGAAACTTCCAGGCAGGCATAGGAAAAGCACATACCACTGCTCCCATCAAGGAGGAAAAGGGAAAACTCAACCATCCCCTTTCATTCACCTCCCCAGTGGGGAGGTTTAGAAGTGTGTACATTGTAGTTCCAGGTGAGTCACAGCACTGTTGTGCCCTGCTCTGCCCAGAATGTTAAGGTGAAAACACAGAACTGTGAGTATCCTGGAAATGGAAACATTCACAGGAAATAAAACTTCATTAGTTCCTCGAATCAGAGCAGGCTAGGTGCTCCAGTGTGCAGAAACATCAAGACATGAATGGAAAGCATTTTCACTTGTAGGTCACTTACTTTTCTTATATGGGATGTGACTTCCTACTCTCATCTCTTGAACAAGTTCTAAAAGCATTTGATCTTCACCTTTGGTCCACTCTTTTCTTTTCAAATCTTTATTATAGACTTGATACTTCTGCAAGCACTGGAAAGGTGTCCTGTTCGTCTTAATAGAAGGAAAAGAGATATGCAGGTAACTGGTTATTTATGAGGACAAAAAAGCGAAAGGGAAAGGCTTTTTTTAGTACTGTTCTTGGAGGTTTCTAAGAAAAGAATTAACAATTAATTATTGCAGTTAATGAGGCACAGTTTAGTCAGAATTAACTGACTTGTCACCTCCTGTTTGAGCTCAGAACCTTACCCCCAGCTCCTGGGCTATAGCCTGCCAGTCCAGATAACCATGTTGAGCAGCTATCTTCTTTAGCCTCTCGATTTCCTCCTCAGTCCATTCCTTTTTATTGATGCTTGGATGCTCCCAGTTTTGCCAAAACTTCCTCAGTTCTTCTGGACCACGCTGTCCATCAAACTAAAAGAAAGAGAAGAATCTGGTTTGTCTCATAGCTGGGACTGAAACACCCAGGCAGACAGGAACAGCGATACAAGGAATCTATTTTGCATTCCAGTTATAGTTTATTGTTAAGTTTTGCAGAACTAAATCATCAAATTATCAAGTTGAGATCACGGAGCAAGCAAACGAGACCAGGTTAGGTAATTGCCAAGAGAAGGGACACAGGTATCAGAAGTAACAAAACTTGGTCTCTCAACTTACGTGGATGTTTGAAATTTTCTCCCAGTCATGCTCATCGAATCTGTTTCCTAACAAGTCGCTTTCTGGGAGTTGGCTAAAGCAGAAGGTACAAAGAGAAAGAAAGAATACGATTCTTAGTAAAGAACTGTGGGGATGAGAGCTCTGCAGAGCCTGAACAGCACTTCATTCTTTGCAAGGCAATGCAAATGAAGATTTCTGCAAATGTCACCTCCAGAAGTGCTCAAGGAAGGTGGGAATGTCAAGAGGAAAACTCCCAAGAACAGACTTTCATTTTCAACAAGAACATAAAAAGATTTCTCACTTAATTGCCTCTATTTCTCGCTCCACTTCTTTGATTTGCTTCTCCAAGATCTGTTTCTCCATTTCAGTCTTGACTTTCTCCAGTTTCTGATTCCAGTAACTCATCCTGTCCAAAGACATTTTGATCATTACTTAATATGACCGGATGGGAATAAAACAATGGCATCAAAAACATAGGGCAATGCCGGTTTTCCCGTCAGTATCATTCAAGTTTATTTCCACACTACACAAACTGCTGTTGTTCTAGTTTTTCTCACACAGCACACTCATTATTCTATTTTTGCCCATCCAATACAAATCACTGACCCAGAACAGGTCTCAGATTAGTCATTTTGGTATTTACAGAGAGAACCAATGGCTGCTGCAACAGCAACAAAGACTGTACCAGCACAGAGATCTCCAGCTGGGCACACCATTACAACTCGCTATGTATCACTGGTGCTCAAAGGACTTGCTGAGGGAAGGTACAGTCCCCATATATACCCTGTCTTTTCTTCATATATAATGTTCTCATCAGGAGAAAGAAGATTTTTGCACAGTACTTACTTCAGTAACTTGGGCTGGAGCAGGCGCTGTAAGCGGTCACTGACTACTGATTTCTGCAGTAACGTCTTCTCCCTGCTCTTCCCTAAACCAGAGAACATAACTCAGCATTCAAACATCAGTGCAAAGCCACTGCCAAGAAAAAGAGTGAGCCACTGTTTTCAATACCCCAGCTAAAGCATTCCCCAGGTCTCCAATAAGAGCTCCCTATCTAAATCACTGATATCATGCCTGACTCAGGCAAAGCACAGCCTCTGGCTCAGTTTCAGTTCCAGAGTTCAATAAAAATCATCACCGAGGTGTTCGGAACCATTTAGGGCTGCAAGTGTCCCTGGAACTGCTCTAATCTGAGCAGTGCCCTTGTATGATCTTATCTGGCTTTGGAGAGCTCACAGGGTTATTGCATCAGAACAAATGCAAACGAAGGAAGGGAGCTGCTAATTGTTCCCTGGAACAATTTCTGGAACATCCCATTTACTTTTAACTGCCTTTTTTGTGAGTCAAGTATGAAACATCAGAACATTTAACTGCAAATGTGGGGGACTAACAATATGAATATATACATTTGTTATAGCTCTTACAGAACACTGAACAGCACATGGAGTTACTTACATTTTGCTGAAATCAGTTGTTCAAAGGATTTTATGCCCTGAGTTGCCTTTTCCTTGGCATCTTCATTGGCAGGAGGGCCCTAATGAAGATTACAAGGTTTATATATACTGGAAGCGTCAGATACACATTAAAATCACCCTTCCTTTTTAGAACTTAGCATGAATTGTTGCAAAAGAGACTGGTAACTCAAACCTGGGCAAACTGTCACATTCAAACTGCAAAGTTACCTTTACTAACACTAGCTCAGATGCACAAGACCTAAGAAACCAAATAGATACATGAAAGAAGTAAGTTTGTCTGTATTTATACAGCACACTCCCAGCTCAGAGCCAGGCCTGCTTGTGCTAGTTGACAACTGAATAAGCTTTTTGTAGAGGGGGATATGTATTACTCATGTTTGTACCTACTTCAGATGAGTTACCAACTTGGGTAGGATTTAATAGACGCATTACCAGGCAATGCTTGACTGTTGGGTTAATAGAAGAATGGTGACAGTTGACATCTCAGATACAACTAAAAGTCAAGATCACTTTAAAAGAACACTTTAAAAAGCTAAGAACACTTTAAAAGCACATGGAAAAAAAGTAGTGACATTTGCCACAGAAAACTCAGTTTCAAAAACAATGAGATTTCAACAGTACTTTAAGCAGCAGCATGGAATTGGACTGTGGAGATGAAGACAATCAATCACAGTTAAGTTGAAAACAAGAATGGTCAAGTGCTCATGACTGGAATGCCTCTCCTCAGAACCTGCTTTCAGACATCACAGACGTGGGCTGAACAAGTATTTCCAATAGAGAGTAAAGGACAAATGAGGAAAAAACAATGTTTTAAAGCCAGGAGTGACATTCAGTTACACAAGGTAACACAGTTTTAACAGTTACAAATTATATCTACCGTGGAAAATCATATCAGTACGGAATCTAGTGATGTTTACTTACAATTCCTGTTGTTTTATCCTTAAAGTATGGCTTCATAAAATGACCCAAAAATATATTTGCTGGTAGATTTCTGCCGTCTCCTGCCTTTGCTATTTTTGGACCTCCAAGCTCACACATGATTTCCTTCTGCAATAACAAGAATTAAACAGTATCACTGTCTCCTTCAAATTCCTAATTTCAGAGAGCAGTGGCTGAGCCATCGCAAACATCCCAGGCAGGGTCCAAATTCAACTTAGACCAGACTATAAATCAGTGTATGTGTTAAATATAGGATTTGGAGCGTCCTAGTACAGTGCACAGCAGATGATTAAGAAAAACACTACTTTGCTACAAGAAGCTAAAATATAAAATACTCAAGTGATGCGTTTTTGGTGATAAGAGAGCACGGAAACATCAGTCAGAAAAGCCATTTGAAGGCCAGAGACACAGGTCAGAAGTGCCACAAAGAACAAGAACCTGGTTCTTGGCCAAGCCACCTGAGCACAAGAGACTCAACAGTTGCAGTCAATTCCACTGGTACATGTGGTGGTCTAGGAATGCCCTGGAAAGTTTTACTGGGCTTGATATCAAGGCAAGATAGCAAATGGCAACCCACAACAGCACAGGAATGAATGTTTTACTCCTGTTCCACCCACCTACCTGCTGCTCTTTGTTTTGTGCAAGGAGAAGCTCAACTTCCTCAATCTTTTCCTGGATGACTTCCTGGTACACATGGTTCATCTGCAGGCAGGTTTCTGGATCCTGCGGCAAACTGCTTTCAATATCATCATTATCATCATCATCACTACTGTCATCTTCTCTTTCCATTTCCTTGGAGCAATTGAGGCATTTAAGGGAGGGAAAGGGAGAAAAATGCTTGCTGAAAAGCAGATATGTAACATTGTTTTTGTAACTCATGAAATAAGAACAATCCTTTGTAAATAATTAAATTCAGTTGACTTTTGAGCATAGAATTAAAGGTCACAGGTCTTTAGTAACAAATAATAATGAGAAAGAATCTTAGGTATTGGGTTTCACAATAACTAGCCAGAACTGGAGGAGTGGTTACTGACAAGACAATGGCACTTTCCAAACCTAAAGTTCAGACAGAGGACGAAGTGATAAAGACCAAGGTGATGAAGAAAGCACCACCAGGGTCCCAAAGACCACTGCCACGTTATTAAGCGCATGCAGAAATGGCCATGGATCTGTGTAAAGCAATTCTCGGAAACCTAATGAATATGTATGACATTTACTGGAAATGTAATGAATATGTATGTTAAGCAATAATATGATCTCAGTCTGTTTGATGCTTGAACAAGATATATTAGGAGGAGAGATCCCCCGTGTCTCCTAGTGCTGCAATAAAGAATACCTGCTTGTCAACTTCAGCTTTGTTGATGAGTTCTTTGAATCACTCAATGCTTCTGTTACCTTACAAAACTGATTTAAAAAGAACTGGAGGCACATAACTGCTTGTCTCTCCCTGGCAGTTTGAACTGAACTCTCCCAGGAGTGGGTTCCAGCCTAGCCCAGCTCCCCTTTGCCTTGTTCATTAGTTCAGCTGCTATCTGAACCAGTCCGACTCCAAACCTCCTGCAAACCAGGAGTACCTTACACTAGAGCTATCCCAGCTGCTAAATCTGCTAAACCCTTCACATTTCCAGTTCATTTGTGCTTCTACTGAAGCAATTCATCCTTTGCATGATTTATTGTACAAGCCCAGCATACCTCAGGTACAAAGCAGTAAAAGACTGCTTGATCGCAAGCTGATGATTTCTTTCTGTGACCTCCCCAGAATCCAGTGTGTTTCCAGTGACAGAGATCAGCAAGAACAAGAGCAGTGAGGCCCCTCATCCTCTAATTTGTTTACGCATGAACAAATCTCTTACATGTGAATTACAAAGTCCTGGGCAGAAACAACTAAATCTCCATGCCTATTAACAATCCCTCCTGAGCTCCAGTCAAGCCAGCTGCCTGGATTTCCCCAGCACAGAGTTCTATTTCCCTTTCTCCTGCTCCCTTCAGTAGACAGATGGAGAGATACGTGTAAAGAGAAAGCAGTTACCATTTCAGGATGAGAACCTGAGTCATCATCTTCACCATCATCTGTTAGACAACAAAAATACAGAAATACTGACTGCAGTGGGACTACAAGAAAAAGCTTCAAACCCAAACCTTTTCAATCAAAGCACATACAATAACACACTCTATCTCAGCCAAGACCACTAGAGTCTTTGGCTACTGCCAATATTGTCAATATATAACCAAAAATGATATTTAGTTATATTCCATGTACTTTTTGTTCTAGAGTAGGAAAAAAGCAGCTCCTGATTGCTACAATCAAGCTGCATTTTGGTGCTACACAACATGGCACATTACAGGCTCTAGAGTATGCAGCCAAGTGAACATTCCAACCCAACAGAACCCATAAAGCACCTGACAGCCCCTCCACCTTCTTCAGAAACATCTGGGTATGCATTCAGTGTGGCTACAGGCTTCTGACACACAGTATTCAGACTTGCATGATGGGATCAAACACGGGTGGATGAAGTGACTGTGACAACCAGAGGTACCAAAATCCCAATTCTATCACCACCTCCTCTTTGCTTTGAAAAATTAACTCGAGGAGGCACAGGTACAGTGTGAAACAGAGCTGCTCACACAGCAGCGCCTGCGCTGCCATCCTGACAGCATAGAAACGGCTGCGGTTTAACTGCGGACAGTATTTGGTGGGCTGCGTTTCATGAATCAGCTCCTTACCACCCGCCCTGACTGGAAACCTCCACCAGCAGCGGGACAGGTCCTCAGCGCTCCCCGCTAGCCCGACCGCGGTTGCCCCGGTGCAAGAAGCTCCTCCTGCTAAGGGGAGCCCTGAGGAGACGCCTCGAGTCCGCCCACACCCGGCAGGAACGGCGCGGTCACCGGACAGCTCTGCGAGCTCCTTCTGTCAGGCCGGGCCGCACCTCAGGAGCCGGAACACCGGGGGAGGCAGGAGAGGGCCGAGCCCGCGCCGCGCCGTACCCGTGCCGGAGCTGCAGTCGGACACGTCCGCGCCGCTGGCGGCCCCGCCGGGTTCCAGGCTCCGCTCCAGCTGCTCGATCTCCCGCCGGATCTTCTCCCGTTCCGCGTTCAGGTCCAGGGCCCCGGGGCTGCTGCGGGACCCAGCCGCGCCCGGCCCGCGGGACATGTTGGCTCCGCGGCCTCGGGCCTGGGCCGCACAGCCCCTCCCAATCACCGCCGCTCACAGCGGTCAGCTGAGCCCGCCAGCACGTGATGCCGCACAGCCAATGGGGCGCGCCGCCGATGCCGCGAAGGGGCGGGGATGGTGTCACGTGGACGGTGAGAGGGCACCCCCGGGTCCCTGCTGCCCGCCCCGGGCCCGCAGTGACCGGACACCGGCTGCGCCGCCGCCTTTAATGGCTCCGCAACACCCGGCACACAGCGGCCGGGACGAGCGTTACAGCCCGCACCCGGAGACCGAGCCCCCGCCGCCCTGCACAAGCCCCTCTCGACCCCTTCTTCCTCCGTGGCAATGGAACAGTCCGGATGGGGACAGAACGGCAGCAGGAGTCCCAGCCAAACCCGAGTGCGCTGTGGGGGCCCCCAGCGGGTGGTCGGGGTGCAGGGGAAGCAGTGGCCCCAGCCCAGAGGCACGTACTCTTGTCCATTCGGGCTTTAGGAGTCCAGTGGCAGCAGCACCAACAGCTTTGTGTATCACAATGAGGCCAAGTATCAAAACCAGAGTTTTTGGGAATGGTTTCCATTCTGTTCCAGTCACTGTCCATCTTGGGAGACTTCCGAAATCCTGTCTATGGATGTGAGGAGATCAGCGACAAGCTGCAGTGACTCTGCTCCAGAGACCAGCTGCCTGCAAGGAGGCGGGGGCACAGGGTTAGGAGGGAGAGGGTGAAGCAGGTACCAGGTCAATTGTTTTTACTCAGGTACTGTGATTTTTCCAGAAGCAGTTTATCTAGACTGAACACTGGGGTTCTTGAGGTACAGGAGGCTTAGAGAGGTGTAGGAGACCTACAGAGCCTCTATAATGGTTTGACACTAAGTAAAAAAATAAGACTTGTATGTTCCAGTCATTTTTATTACCTGAACTTCGGAGGAAAACACACCGTGGGCGAGTAAGAACATGAAGCAGCTGATAACATACAAAAAGTAAGAACCCAAGTTTCAATCCAGAAAGGAAAGCCCATAGGGACATTTAGCTGCCACCTCTGGATGGTGTTAGGAAGTCATCATAGAACAACTCACCTGATGGAAGCCCGGGAGTTGGTTATGACAGTGAGAAGGTTCTGCAGGGCAGCATCTGCGTTCTGCCTCACTGTGGCCAGATTTGCTGCCTGGCCCAACCTCAAGGCTTCATTCTCTGACTTGTAATTCTTGAGCTGAACCTGGGGAGGGAGCAGAGAGACTTCACCTCAAAACCACAGAGCTCCCACAGGTAATAATCCCCAACTAAAGCAGCTAAAGAACATGTTCACAGTTTATTAGGTATAACCAATAACAAACAGATCCCATAACCAGAGCACCAGGAGAGGCTCCTCCCAGCTCTGAAGAGCAGCCTCTGACAGGAAACTGAGCTGGAATCACACACAGCACATCCACAGCAGCATGCCCTCAAGCCTGCTTCCTTCACAGACCCAACCAGGAGCCAGTGGTGGAAACAGAGATGGAAGCTGCCACCAGTGCTGACACCTCATCTACCACCATACAGACTCTGCTGAGCTCCCTGCCACATCCCTCTGGCTTTGAGAGCACCGCTTCCCACCTGCAGTAATGCATTCTCCTGTTTCAGTTTTGTAGCACTGCTCTCCGCTTTAACAGCCCGTTTCTGAAATAGAACAGAGATCGTTTATCCCACAGCAACATGCTTAGGATGCCACAGACAGTTACATGGGAATGCCACATTCCATCATGGCACTCCGTTTGGGATGCACCACCCCATGTTCCAAATGCATTAGAAGGGAAAGTGCCCCAGATGTCTGAGCAGCTGCCTCCTCTCCTCCCTCCCAGTTTTCCTTTCTGATATCTTCCAGTGCCACCCATCACTTATGGAACCAAAATTACTACTATATTTGGGGAAACAGTACTTGGTATAAATAAGCAGCAGGGAAGCAGGTCGTAGCTCACATGGGAGGTGCTTTCAGAAGGCTGCAAAAGAGCTGCTGAAGTTGTTGATGAATCCAGAAATGGGACTAATGCAAGAACCTCCCTTATTTTAGGTAACAGAAGTTCTTGATTGGGACACTGTGTTGCAATGGGGGAAAGTCTGAGCCCACATCAGAGCTATTCAGTGCTCACATGGGAGATGGGATCACTTTATCTTCCCTCACGCTCCCAGGGAAGGAAAAGAGACAGAACAGAGCTGCCTCTGCAAACACCATCACTCACAGTCATCAGCTGGAGGTTCTGTTCCACGTGCTGCACCATCGCTTCCAAATCCTGTGCTTCTTTCTCCTCTTTGATTTTGTTTTCCTCAAGCTTTTTTTCAAGCTTCCTCACCCTTAAAAGAGACAACGTTCAGTGAGCACCTGCAGCATTAAGTACTTTCAGAAGAAAACAGAGAAGGACAAGAAGCTCATTCTTTCCTGTTCTAAGAGCAATGAAGACTTCCCACAGAACTACACTTCTAGGGGGTGGCTCAGGGGATTTCTTTGTTCCACAGACATTAACATTAGTGAGACTCATCCAGAGGAAAGGCCTTATAGAAAATAATCAGCCTAGATAAGTGTAATTCTGAAACAATCACCCCATCACCAGGGAAGCACCAGCTGCCTCACTGCAAGGAGCAGCAGAGGATTTGGATGGGAACTTAAGGAACCCTTAAACACCACCCTACACTGGTCACCAGGTTGTTTAACCTCAGGAAAATCAAGTCTCCCAGTATCAAATTGGTCACCAGCAAAAATGAAAAATACTTTTCTTGTTTCAAATGGGAGAGATTAAGATTATTCTGTTATTTTGAAGCTTTATGATATGCCTTTTGTCAAGCCCTACCCTCATTGCCGCAAAGCACCTAAACTGCATGAAGTGTAAGCCACACACACACTCCTCAGCAGTCAGTTTGCTACTCACTTTCCAAGCCTTTTTCAAGATAAAAATCAGGTTTAAAAGTTTTTTAAACAAATAGCACAGATTTCAGCTACATTTTTCCTCGTTACAGACGGTGACTGTCTCCACTGAGCACCTCTTTTAAGACAACTCCTTGTCTGCCTGGTTACTTTCCCCCAGATTGTGGCTTACGCACTTGTCTGCTTGAGTTTCAGAGAAAATCTGAAGCTTGTTGATCTTGCTTCTCAAAGTGGCATTCTCTTCCTTCAGCTATAAAAAGAAAAACCCTCATTAGAAAAGAGGGTGCAGTTTCACAGCATTACCAACACTCCAAAGCCAGTACCACAAGACACGTCCAGCTTCAACTCTAATGCTGGGGGGTTTTGCACTTTTGCACTTTCTATGACACTCAAGCTTACTTTCGCACCTTGTTTTCACCTCTTGAAGCCACTTAACCACACTGACCCTGTACGGCACTGAACCACCAGCACAGATAGGACTAATCAAACACTTAATACCCTTTGAGGTCATTTAGGATTAACTATAAATTAACAGGACCTCAAAGGGCAGGAGCATGAGGAAGTCACCTGCTGCCAAAAGCAGTGGGACACACAAGGTACTGGCTCCGGCTCACGCTGCAGAGCAGCTCTTCAAGCCTATTGCTCTTCAAGCCACGCTAACAAGCTGCCACGTACCGCGCTGCTCCTGCTGACAGCAGCTTTGAGAGCGAGTTTGTGTGGCAACCCGGCCCTGGAACTCGGCTGACACATGACGGAGGCCGCGTTAGCGTTTGTGCCCGCCCCAGGCAAGGTACCGGGAGCCCGGCCGAGGCGCTCACCTCCTCGTAGCTGGGCTGCCGCAAGGAAGAAGAGCCCGGCCCCGCGGGAGCTCCGAGGGAGGCCGCGCTCCGCTCCGCGCCCTCGCAGAAGGAGCCGGCGGAGGCCGATGCGAGGCCCGCAGCGGCGAGGTGGGCCTGCTCCACGGCCAGCGGCTGGTAGCTCCCGCTCCATTCCTCCTCCTCATCGTCCTCCGCCTCGCCGGGCGGCGCGGGATCCGGCAGCAACAGCGGGCCGAGGCTCGGGCAGGGCTGCGAGAGGAAAGCGGAGCAAAGGCGCTGAAGGAGGGGCCGGACGGGCCCCCCTCAGCGCGGCGGGGCCCAACCGCGCCCCGACCTCACCTGCGGCGCATCCCCGCCGCCCCGCGCCTTGCTGCGGACGAACTCGCGGAAGGAGAAGGGGTTGTGCTCAGCCGGCAGCCCCCCCGCCGCCATGTCCGCGCCACCGACCGCCCTGAGGCGACACCCCGCCCTCCCTCAGAACAGACCAATCAGCGACAGCCCCTGCAGCCTCACCCAATCGCAGCCACACCCCTGGTGACGCTAAATC
>JAVHNF010058943.1:32250-50535 GCA_034783455.1 Micropsitta finschii
TAAAACCAGCAGGGAAAGTGTCCAAACTACTCTCCCCTAAATGCCAGTGTTATATTTCCAGTAAGAGTCGAGTTCAAGTAGGCACTGCTTCCCCGGGCTGTTGCGGTCCGGACGGGAGTCTGTTTTCCTTCTCTTTTTTGTTTTTCCCTTGCGCCGAGGTCGCGGCGTTCTCAGTGGGGCGCCAGCCCACGGGGACAGAGTTTCCCAGGAGTTTGTGCAGACTTCGGGCCCCGGCCCCCCCGCCTCATCGCCGCCATGCCCGTCTTCCACACGCGCACTATCGAGAGCATCCTGGAGCCGGTAGCCCAGCAGATCTCCCACCTGGTCATCATGCACGAGGAGGGGGAGGTGGACGGCAAGGCCATCCCGGACCTCACCGCCCCCGTGTCGGCCGTGCAGGCCGCTGTCAGCAACCTGGTGCGGGTGAGTAGCGGCGGTTCCTCCGCTCCCTTTCACGGCAGCAACTTCGTCCGCTGCGGCCAACTTTGGGGTCCCGCGGCCGTGGAGCCGTGGAGCTCCCATACTGGTGTGCCAGCCCTCCTCCTGGCGTCCGCGATGGCCGCCCGACCGGCGCCCCGGGAGAGAACGACTTCCCCGACGGTGCCGCCTGTAGCAATGGCTGAGGCAGAAGCCGGGAAGGGGTTAAGCTGGGAGGCTTTCTGGACCTCTGCGGCTCCTGTCTGGCAGCTGTCTCCGGCTGTTCGGGCCGCGCCGAAGGGCAGTGAGTTGTCCGGAAGAGTGAGTTGTTCACCGTGTTTTTGAGGGACGAAGTCTGCCTTTTCACCACCTGAGGAACGGCATAATGATAAAGTGCAGCGAAGTGCTGAAGCCGCTGCTGGTTGTACCGCCCTCTCCGCTCTCTGTGGGGTGCACCCTAAAACGGCTCACAGATGTCTCTGATATGCTGTGTGGTTTTTGCTGTCTTGGAAACTCCTATTTTAAGTGTATGCACTATAAAAGGCAAAATACTTACTTGGTGTGATCCTACCCTGAAAAAAACCCACAAGCCTCCCAGGCATGTGGGTTTGGTTTTTATATTGGTGGAAGCTGGCAATTCCTTATCAGAGCAGGAGTTGAGGACAGAGTCGAGGAGGGACAGACGTGTGGTTTGTAGGCAAAGCTTGGAGTTGTAACTTGCTCTGTTACATAGCCTCGGGTGTGAGTTACTGTTTTCTTGTGCAGAAGCTAAAGGTGACTGAAAATCAGCTTGAATCTCTCGACTTCTTGAAAGCAGCTATGCATAGCGTGTCTCTTTAACATCCGAGTATTCGCAGTATGGACGTTTCAGTTGGAGAAGTGCAAATGACTCATATATTTGAAATGTTTTAGTTGCATTAGTTCTTACATAGCCAACTACATCAAAAGAATATCAAACTGTTGCAAGGCAGAAATGTCTTGCTTGATGTAGAAAGTACTGCAATGTTGCATACTGCTAAGAAGAAAAAATTACTGCTGCTGCTGCTAAACCCAGGACAGCTGCATATACAATTGCATGGTAATACTTACCTTGCACGTAAGTTCAGTTTTGAACATCAGATGTTACTAGCTCACTTTGAATCCTGTAAAATTCTCAAGTCCTTCATGGCAAGTGATATCCTTGCCGTTAAAATTTAGCTTAAAATGAAATACCCGCATACAGTGAAAATATTGTGTTGCAATTAACTGATGTGTTAATACACTGAGATCATAAGGATTGTGGGTATAATAAGCTGTCAAGATGACTAATGTATGTGATGTGTTTATTAGATTTCAGCCTCTAGTACTTTCTACTGCTAGAATAACTTGCCACTTTTAGGTTTTGCAGTTTATACAGTGTAACTACAGCCCTTGATCCCCATGACTCCATGAATTTTACAGGACCTACTGTCTGGAACACTTCCACTTCTTGCGGACCTTAGCTGAAACTCTTGTTTTTAGGAAGAACAATTGGTCTGCACCAGTCGAGTGATGTAATAGGTGTATTGGCTGTAAGGATATGAAGCCTGAGTATGTGAAATACTTTTCCTTGAAAGGAAGACTTCAGAATAATGCTTTGGTTGTTTGAGTTTAGCCTGTATTACTGGGTTGTATGATTATTTTCCCCCACCCCCATTCTCAGAAGAAACCTGATCTGATAAAGTTGCATTTATTAGAGAAGTTGAGAAAAAGAATTAGTTTCTTTCTGCAGTTTGGTAATGCCAGCTCTTCTTTCATTTTGGACTGTTTTGGAAACCTGGTGTTCACTTGTTGCCTGCTACCTGGACAAAAGGAAAGACTGTTGTATTATTTTCTTTGTTAATTCACAAAGAGCAAATAGAAGTGTAATCTGAGGTGGTACTTAAGGAAGATGCCCTGGTCTAGCAGAATACAGCTATGACTATGTTAGGAAAAATACTGAATTGAAGTTCTGCTTCATATCTGGAGCTGGGTTTTCAGTGCATCGTTCTGAAGTGCAGGGGTGATCCATGAAACTGTAGTTTAACAGCAGCAGGATAGGTTATCTAATTGCAAGTCTTCTGGTGGCTACACAGGTGACAGCAAAGATGGAATTGTCAGCATAACCAAGACAGTAATGTAACTGCTAGCTCTTTATGTTGCTTACTGCCTGCTTTGGGTTCTTTTTGTAGCATGAGTATCACAAAGTTCATGAGGGTAGGTACTGATCAGCAGTGAAATTTTGCAGTAATAACAGCAACACATTGTCACACAGCAACACCATTCTGTGACTGCTCAGCCTATATTAAGGACTCCACAACTTGGAAGGTGCAATATTCCTGAAACTGTAGCATCTGTAAGGAACTGCTGGTAGCAGTGTTTGAAGTGTTTAGACCCATTCTTGTGCAAGGTCTTGGAGATGTGCTCTGTGGGGAAATGGGCTAGGCTGTCAAAGTTAATAAAATCAATCTTTACAAGTTAGTCTTCCCCATGTTAAGTATCATGGTATGCTTAATTTCTATGTTAGTTACCAATATGTGACAGTTCAGTTCTACTGTGTCTTGAATATTCTCTTGGGAGATAGCTTTTGCAGAATAATACTCAAATTGTTTTGAACTAACTTGACAAAATGTCTTAACAATGAGGTAAGGTGCATATTGCCCATGCAAAATCTTTGCATGTAGAGGTAAGTGGCAGGCACTGTTTTGTACCTTTGACTGAAGCCAAGAATTTGAGGGAGAGGCTTCAAGTTAATATCACAAGATTAATAATGTACTAAGTCAGTCCTTTTTTTAACTGAAGATCTTAATGTTTTTGTTGGCTGATACTTGGGGAGCCTGACTTGCGGGAGCACAGCCCATGTGTAAATTCCAGCTCAATCTCGGCATCCATCTCTGCGTCCTCCTGGGCTTCCTTGTTGCTGTCATCAAGATGTTTCATGAGCACAGCTACCACCACATTGATGAGGACAAACTGGGCTGTGAGCACAAAGCTGACAAAGTACAGTGGGGAGATGAACTGCAGGTTGCTGAGGCAGCTCCGGTCATCGTGGCTGCAGTCACGCAAAGTGTCCTTGAGGGGAAGTTGGGTTTGAGAGGGAATGATGGAAGGAAGGAAGGACTAAAGTAAGAATACAAACTTGGCTGCTCTTTCTGTCAAAAAACACTGATGCCCATGGAAAGAACAAGGTGAACTTTTCTATCATCCCACACCCTCTGAGATAATAAGGTCTTTAAAGAAACTGGGATACTATCTGACCATGTGCTTTCTGCTTCAGAGTAAATATGTCCAAAAGTGTACAGAGCAAACTACTTCCAGACCATCACATGTTGCTGCCACTGTAACCCCACACATGTGAACAAGAACAAAAACAAGCCATCTGGTACTGCCTTCTCTCATCCAGACTCAAAAACACCATATGTGCTCAAAGAACCTTCCTCTCTGTATGTCCTTCGAAGGAAGTAAGTTTTCAGTTTGGATTGCCCCGGTAGCATGGGCACCATGTCACTGCACCTACATTCAACTTTGGTAATAGGCCTTATGACAGTGGATGTTTCCTTTCAGCCTGGCCAGCCTTCTTATTCCTTCTAAGAAGAATTTGCACTTTTCTCAGCCAGATGACTGGCTAGAGGACTAGATGAGCCCAAGATCTGAGTAACCATGGTGGAGAGGGAGATCCTGGCCCAAGCAGGACCTTATCTAGCAACTCAGCTTCTATGCTCCTTCCCTTTTCTAGCCCAAGCACTGCTGAACAGAGCACGCATCAGAATTTCTCCTTCCCCACAATAAGGACATCCACACCCTGAGGCCCAGTTACCTTCATGATTCCATTCCAGTTGTCACCTGTAGACACCTGGAAGAGCGTGAGGAAGGCCATCCCGAAGTTCTCAAAGGTGGCGTGACGGCTCATGCCCTCACAGGGGTTCTCATCATTGCATACTGAAAGGAAGGGGATAGCAGCTATCAGTGGAAGCCGCACTGCCAGCCCCCAGATCAATAGCAGGAACTGGGGAAGGGGACTTCAGGATTCTCACAACCTGGAGACCTCAGGTAATGGCATCAGCACCCTGCCCAACAGTTGGGCTTTGCACAGCAATACAAAAAAAATCCCTGATGGTCCAGCCCCAGGATCCCAGACAGTGTAACTCAGTTGCTCAGGGATATCCTCCCAATGTGTCGCTGTACTGCCTTTCTTCTTGATCTATGTTCCATGGCAAGAGATGTAAATAAACTTTCCCTGAGTTATTCTTATACTCTCGAAGGCAATATAACAGCAGGCAGTGAAGAAAAAACAAAAGTTTAAGAATGCAAGAGAAGCCAGACACTGCCTTTGTTTTGTTAGGCCAGTAACTATTTAGAGGGAAATGTGTTTTATTTCAATTGCGCATAAGGGAGAATAAAGGCCACCAAGTAATTCAGTGCCTTTACTGAATGAGTACTGATTTTGAGAAACCTGAGCTTCTCAGCAGGCCTGTAGCTAACACTGGAACATGGTCTGCTTGAGACTTACCCAGTTTTCCAAAGAGCTCCACTCCTAGAGCAGCGTAGATGAAAAAGAGGAGCATGAAAAGGAGTCCAAGGTTTCCCACCTGAAAGCAAATGGCACAGTCAGCCTACCCCAAAGCCTGTTTCATCTGTATAGGGAAGTGGTTTTATCTTTCAAAGCCTGAAGAGAACAGCAGCAAATTGCCAGTGTACAAAATTCAGCCAAACAATTCCTCAGCACTTGGGAAATCACCAGTCACGTCACCAGTTGCAACTGGACTTGAAGGATGCTCTTTTCCCAGTCACCTCCACTCCAGCACAAGCTGGCCAGGGCTGACTAAAGTGTGCAGTACCTGGGCCAGGTTAAGACAAGCACATTGGTGCAGGGGCACAGAAGGTGAAGTCAGTCTAGCTGAGTGAAGGGCAAGCTACGGATTACAGCATACATACATGACCTGCAGTGCTACACGCTCCACCAAAACTGCCTAAGCCCCTTGAAGTTATGCTCATGTGAAAAGTGCAATAGAAGTGCTCCAAAGAGACAGTGACACAGGTACACCAGCTCCTGCTATGAACCAGGCACAGCATGGTGGGGCAAGGCATCAAGTACATGTGGTGGTTACAGCACGGCTTGTAAAAGGAGTAGGGAGGCGGGAAGGAAGGAGGGTAAAGAGGCACTCTTGAAATGTGTGGAGAAGAGAGGAGACTAGAGGAGTCAAGAAGCAGAGCTTCCTTTGCATCTCATGAATAACAGGTCAAAGCCTGATTTCTGAGCCTCCAACAGCTGCTGTTTGTAAACATCCCTCACAAGGCAAGGATTGCTGCTTTGTGGTGCATAAAGGCAGCAGTGCCACCAGCAATATGGGCACTGTCCCCAGGTCCTCACTCTCCCAAATCACCGCTTGCCTCTGAATCTCCTGCCTTTCAGCATGTGGGGCAGTCAGGGGCAGCAGGAAGGGGTTTTGCAGGAGGTAGGCTGAACAGTAACAGAAAATGGCAGCAGTGATAAGCACACTGTTGGTGGAGCAATAGAAGGCAGAGAGAAACTGAGGACCTAACAGGTATATGGGTGGTTTTGAAAAACTGAACAGTGGTCATTGTCTGAATGCATGTAGTCATTGTGCCTGTGTTAGGATCACCCACTTCAGGAGTCTAATTTAGTCATTTCAACTGCTGTGCCATCCAAATTCAAGAGAAAGATAAATGACTCAGCCTAGGACCACAGCAGGTCTCAGAGGCTTGATCTGAGGTCCCAGGTGTGCTTTTTGCCATCCTGGGCAAAACCCTTCACTGCCTGATGACTCGGTTTCTCCATCTTCATGACAGGGATATGAACATTTCCTCCTTTCTTCTTTATTTTGGGGGTAGAAGTTGCATCTCATCATTTAAGTGCAATTATACTGCAAAGTCCTCTTACCAATGGCAAGCCAGCTCTTATTATCTGTATGCATTTATCTGGGTTGCAGAATAAACATGCCACAGACATGCAGATGCTGGATCTGGAGACCTGCTCCAGACTCAAGACCTGCTCAAGTTACAGATCCTCACCTGAGAAAAATCAGCTTTTGTGGCTCCTGGAACAGAAAAGACCCCGGTGCAAAGGAGCTGCACTGAGCCAGCCCGGGGCAGCAGAGCCAGAACTAATAAACATTACTGGCCCAGAGCTGCCTGCTGTAAGAACTGCTGTTCCTTCATTGCCCAGTGTATCTCAGCCCTCAACTATCCTGGATGATGATATTATTATATATCCCGCATATGAATTATGTAATTATTATTTTTAGAAAAAAACACAAATTATTATTGTGTAATAAAAAACATGGGAGATGAGAGCTCAGGATCCATAAAAGACTACAGTGGTTTCCCCTTGCTTTTGCACCATGAGATTTGTCTAATTCAGATTGACATTTACTGTCACCAACATTAGAAGTGAACTCCTTGGGTAACTCCTCATGCTGTTTTCAGATTGATTCTCAGCTCTGCATCACTCCTTGAGACTGACACATCAGCTGATAAATCAACTGACAAATGCCTATGCATTTTGATATCATGCAATATAGCTGCTTGCTCGGGGTCTGCCAGGGGAATGGTCTGATGTATGATCAGTAGAGCCACTTGGTACCATTACTCCTTGCTTAACAATTCTCTCTCAAGGGTGCAGAAGGAAGGGGACCAGTTTCCCTGGCTGTTCATCCATCACAGAGGATACTCACAGTGGGCTTGAAGTCTGTGTAAAGCACCATGTCAGCATTTCATTCGGGAACAGCTGCCTCTCACAGCTCATGAAATCCTTCTGTCTAGCTGTCTTGCAGTAGACACTTAACTGCGGGCTGCGTGAGCCACAACAGAGCGCGTCACTGCTTCTCATACATGAGAGGCTCAGAAACACAAAGGGATCCAGGAGGATAAAAGAAGAAAGTAGAAAGGCAGAGGCATGGGCTAAGAAAAGGAGTGACAGGAGTGCGAATGAAAGAGAGGGAAGGAAAGGGAGCACATGCAGGAAAGGGAAAGAGGGGCAGAAACACAAAGACATCTCTATCTCCTGAAATGGCTGCCAGTCACTCTTCCACTTTTCTGGGGAGGAGAAAGAGAGGCTGGGGACTAGCCACAAGCAGTTAGGCACTAGTGACATGTGACGGGAGAAACAAAATCTGCTCTTAACCGGGAATCAAGCCTTTTATCATTCACCCACTGGAGAACAGAGATGGGAGGTGAGCTGTACCCCTGTTTGAAATGATAATCTGGACAACACCTATCTTAGGAGAGATGTATCTCTATGAACAACATGAAAACTTGAACAAACAACCTTCAGGCAGTTGCCTGCACAACACAGTAGACACCACCTCTGAGCCTCCACAAGAATCAAGCCTTTTGAAGAAGGGTGCAGAAAATGAGAGTCTTTCGGAGAGCTGGTCTGTTTTACCTGTGGCAGGGCTTGAACAACTGTATCCAGCAGTGCTCGCATTCCTGTGGCCATCTTCAGTAGCTTCAGGACTGCCACAACAAGTACAAGACAAGTGTCACTCAGACTGAGCTCAGGAGATCCATCCTTTGTTTGACTTACTAATAGCACACTGTCTTCCCTTTGCCCTAGAACAAGTTGATTGTACGCCTTAGCCCCTTTCTCCCTTCTTTTGACTCTACAACCCTGGTGGTTCTTTCTCCTCCAGTCCACCTCTTTCTTACTAATTGCTGTTTCTTCCACCCATGCCTATTGGGCTTCTTTTGCTTTACCCACAGTCTGGTCAAGAGCCCTCTTTTTTACAGAAACATGTAGCACACAGTTCTTCCTCTGTGCTGATTTCATCACCTTCTCTTCTACCAGCTATCAACTGTTAAGGCAGCTTAGCACACCTTTACCACCACCAGGAAGATTCTGTTCCCTCCCTGTGCAAATTTCAACCTGCTTGGTGACCCCTTCTCCAAACACCACTTCCATACTTGCCCCGTAAAAGAATGACAGGGAAAGTTTAGTTCTCACATGATCTGCTTACCCTTGTGTTCATTCAAGTCCTCTTAAAACCACTGCCTCTAAATGCCTGGCTAAGGGAAATCAGAAAGCCTTAGCCTCTAAGCAGTCGTTTGTCACATCCCCTGCCTGCCTCCCTCCAAGGGCTAGAGACAGGGCGAGCCCTGACTCTACAGCCACTGCTCAACGAGTCATGGCACCAAGTCCCACTCCACAGCCACCTACACCCCTGCCTCTGGCCAGTGTCTTTCTCACCCCGTGCAATACGCAGCACCCTCATGATCCGGATGATAGTGGGGTTAATTGGGAGAGCAGCATTGATTTCAATCTCTTCCAGTGTGATGCCCATGACAGATAGCAGCACAATGGCCAGATCTAGCTGGTTCCACCTTAAGAAATAAAAAATTAAGAGAATAAAGGAAGATGGAGATTTTCCCATTTCTCTAAAAAAGAAAGTGAATTGTCTCCACTTCAGCCTAAATATTTCTTTACGCATGAGTTCAATGCCCCACTCTGAGTTAGCCTATACAGGCTTTCGCAGACAAACAGAGATTCACTTTGCACACCCCATGAGCAGCCAGAGGCAAGCCGGCCTGATCTGAAAGCATGGAGCTGTGTTACTATGGTGCTATGCTTTGACTAATGGGCTCAGCTTTTTACAGCCTTACTACCTCGAATCAGCTTCCTTATATACGTTCTGCTTCAGCATGCTCCCAGTTGGCCTCAAGCTCAGGAAAAAATGGCTCTCTCTAACCCCACCTCTTTTGCTTTCTAGCCTAACCAGCAGGTGCCAACCAAAAGGCAATATTTGGACAACTCTTACTATTGCCTAGGCAATGCGGCTCATGCAGGCTGACGCTAGGTACATGCTACGCAGAACTGAGAGGCAGTCAGGGCACTGCTTCCAACTCACTCTCCAGAGAGGGCTCCATCCTCAAAGCCACCCCAAACCCAGTTGTCCCACAGCCGCAGCTGACATAAGCCTCTGCTCACCTGTCCTTGAAGAATCGCCGCAGACCAAATGCCACCAGCTTGAGGACTGCCTCGAAGACAAAGACAGTGGTGAACAGGTAGTTGCAGTACTTGAGGGCGGTCTCCAGGGACTGCCAACAGAGAGAAAGGGAAAAGAATAAGGCAAAAGCAACGTCAAGCACATAACCTCTGAGGTGACTCTCCTGAGTGCCAGGAATTCATTAGGAGGTGGGGAAGCTGTCCCATGCCTCCCACCTATTTGAATGTGGAGGTTGCCAACTAAGGGCAACTGCCAGCTGTCTCCTCTGCACCATGTTGTTCTCAGGATCTGTTCTTGCTCCTTTCTCCTGTACTGCTCAGCATAACAGGGAAGAGGAAGCTATTTCCAGGGGAATCCATCAAGTACCATCAACCTCTTCTGCCATTAGTTCATGACAACTGGATGACACCATGTTAACAGCACTGGCATAGCTATCAACCAGGAGTGAGGCACAAAGATTATTCCAGTTGTGGATACATGTCATCTCTGATGGGAGGAAACCCCTCTGTGCCTTCATCTGGGGCAGGTATATGTCCCATCTCTTAGCTGTTGGGCTTCTGGTTCTTTTATGTGCTGCCCCTTCTCCACTACCAAGGACCAGTGTGAGCAGTGGGCAGCATTTGGTGGCACTTTCTACTGGAAGGGTTCAAAGTGCTTTGGGAAGATTCCTTAGCAGAGACTTAGCAGGCTGGCATGGCTGGACCTGCATTCCAGGGAAAAGTGCTGAGGAGTAATGAAGAGGAGTGATTTGTTCAGGAACAGAAGCCTGATGTGAGGATGACGACAGATAACAGTTGAGAGTTCCTGCAGAGGAAAACTGGGCAAGATAAAAGCTGGGCAGTTAGGTAAGATGGGCAAGAAACAAAGGATCCTGGCAATAGATTTGCATGAGGACTGGCAGATTCAGCTCTTGATCAAAGCCTGAACTACCTTGGACAGCATCTGCTCGCACACGAGAATTGTCTCCTAAACCAAGGGTTTCCTGAAGCAAAAGCTTAAATACCACCAGACAGATATCATGATGACTACATTGTCTACATTTTGAAGCAGAAATCTCCTTTGACGTGTACAGAATATATTCTTTTTCCATCAAAGGCATCGATATCTTTGCCAGGAACACCGGGAGGTACATGGTCTTCCCCAGCCAGAAAAGTATAAAATTAGTTTGGCCTTCAAGGCTCTTTACTGGGAATCAGACCCTGCAGCTGAAAGAAGCTCTGCTCAGCACTTTGGCCCTGCAGCTTCTCTTATGGAACAAAGGAGGCTTGGTGAAGACATCTCATCCCATGACATGCAACCAGCCACCCTAGTACCCTCAGCTCAGGCCATATGGTAGGGAAATTGGACCAACATTTGGAAATCTGATGCAAAACCTGAAGCTCCCAGGACACTGCTGCTTCCATCACTCCTCCTGTTAGAATCCAGGGAAACAGAAAAAGCAGACTAGGCAGCTAAATTTGGATGACCCACATATCCCATTGATAGAATATAAAGCACAGAGACTTAATTGCACCATGCTTTCCAGGGGCCCAACTCTTGCTTAGATGCCTTCTCACTATTAATTTTAATGGATAACAAGTGTTTGAGTAGGGGCTATCTTTATGGATACATATGAAACTCTTCACATAACTTGACCTACTAGATTCAATCCTGCAACTCTTAACAGTATTTTTTAGAGGCACTCGAGTGACCTACCTATGCTGGTGGTTATCAGACAGCAGTTGCAAAACAACATAATAACTAGAGGCAGGGCTTATCTCCATGATCTCACTCACCACAGGTTGGTTGTAGTGCTCCAAGGACATAGTGACCACGTTGAGGCAGATGATGAAAGTGATGAAGATGTCCAGATAGTGGCTGGTGCAGACCGAATGAATAAGGAGGCGTATGGGGCAGTAGGTAGCATAGTACGGCAAACGCTGCGCCTCTTCAGTGGAAAGAGGGAGATGGGAAGAGTTAGGAAGAAATTGGAAGAAAGAAAGAGAGAAACACTGAGGAGGGAGCAGGCATAAGAGTGGTAATAGGTGTTGAAAGGAAAGGAATAAAGGTGGGATAGAGAAGGAACAGAAAAGGACAGGTAAAAGATAGGGGACACAGGAAGGAGGGGAAAAAAGAGAAAAAAAAAAAAGAGAAAAGTAGAAGTGGGGAAAAAGAAGTTGAAACAAGACAAAGAAAGGAATGCTAGAAGGAAAATCTGTTAGTCTATGTTTGTGGGAATGGTGCTAAATCAGCATTTCATGTCTTGACAAATTAAGATCACAAATGACAAAAGGGAGCAGATGGTTCCAGGAGAGGCCCCAGGTTCTCACAAGGAGAGGGAAAAACTGAAGCAGAGGAAGGGAAAGCATGCCCACGGGCTGTGAATGGAAGAAAACCATCAGTTTGGGGTAGTAAGGATGACTTCCAGGGACAAGTATGCTTTCGCAATTTTTGTCTGAAGGTAATACAGAAGAGCATGGAAACACCAGGAAGAGGGCTTGCTTCACCACAGTGGGTCTGGGACCCAAGGAGTGACACTACAACACAGATAGAAAGAGCCAGGAACAAAACACCTCTTCTTTATATTTGGGGTTAAACACAAAGGATGGTCTGTCCAGATCTTTCTCCAAACACCATCTGGGTTGTGCAGAAGCCCAGGTGGGACTATCCAAACCCCAGGAGGTGTACCGCTGCGTGAATGTCCTGTTCTGACAGTGCATGCCAGCCTGTGCACAGGGGTATTTTTGGTACATATTATCTCACAAGGGGCAGGGTGGTAAAATGCCAGCAGCTTCCCCAGAGTCCCAGCACTGTCAGGCACCTCTCTTCCCCAAACCACTCTGGTGAGGTGCGTAGTGACACAGCAGTGGCACGGGGAGGAAGGCTGAGAGCATGGCGCAAGCGATGCAATTCGGAGACCAGTCCATTGTGAAAGGAAAAGAAGAGGAGAAGGTTTTTCTTAGAAAACCTTGGCCTACGAACCGACCAAACACTTAGGCTGTGCCTTACTCCTTCGCTTCTTCTCCAGGCGGCGCAGGCGCTTCTCTTCCCGACGGCGGGCTTCCTCAGCCTCCTGGTGCTGCCGGCACTTGTGGAAGTTCTCCACCACCACCCCCACGAACATGTTAAGCACAAAGAAGCTGACAATGAGGAGAAAGGATATGAAGTAGAGGAGCATCCAGGGGTTGTTGTTGGTCACAGGCTGAAGGAGGAGGGAGAACAGAGGCAGTTAATCGGCTGGGTATGTGACTGTATGGAAATGATGGGAATGGGACCTGCCATGGTAATTAGCTGCTGGAGAAGAACTATGGAAATCAGGGGAGTGGGCTGGGAAGAGCTGGGGCTACAGGCAAGGCAGCTTGTGATTGGTTGACTGGATTTTGGCATCAGCTGGTGACTGATGGAATGAGAGGGAGTCCATCTGTGCAGTCCCTTCTGCACAGTCACCCATAATTCAGACACAACCCCAGCTGTAGGTTGAGTGCATCAGTATGTGTGTAAAGGGTACAACCTCTACCAGTATATGGCAAAATCAGTGGCCCAGGCACTGGGAACACATTTGGCTTGAGAACAAATGTGAGACAAATTTGGCTCGAGACCACATTCATGCACCTCCAAAATGGCAATGAGACTGGAACAGAAATGTCATGCAATCCTGGAGATAAAGGAGGCCCTGACTTTGACGGGGGGAAAAGCCTACAAAGCCAACAGTGGTGCACCTTGTGCAGAGGTTCAGAGGTAAATGGAGCACCAAGACTGTAGTACTGCACCCCACAGCAGGTGCCTACACTGGACCTTATCAAGGTCACTGCGTTAGCAGTAGAGGAATAGGGATGCAGTGGGCATCAGTCTAATAGTCCCTGCTTTACAGGGTATTAAAATAACCATCTGTGGACCAGAAGAGAGCCAACATGCCCAGAGAGGCACATGGCAGTCTTGCTCGGTCATTACAAATAGATAAGGGCTTGATGTGAGATCCAAACTCAGTAGAAGGTGAGAATTACCACAAATACCCACTTGCACAGCCACAGCTGCACTTCCCAGCATGGACCAGGCTTGACCCTGACCCCTTGCAAATCAAAGCAAAAGATTCAGAAGGGCCATGGAAAGGACTCCTGCTTTGAGGGAGGTGTCAGAAGCAGGACATTAAAGCATGCTTCTGCCTGAGGAAAGTGAAAAAAAGGTCCTTTCACAAGGAAGCCTTCGTACCTGCTGGTCAACAGCCACAGCATCTAGTCCGTTATACATAATATTGACCCAGCCATCCTTGGAAGCCAGAACAAAGAGGGACATCAGAGCCTGCAACATACAAAGAAAAGCAGATGTGGAGCAGGTGCATCTGTCAGGCTGGAAAAAAAAAATAATCATGGGTTTACACTGTAACACACACAGTGTTGAAATGCTCTTCCTGCCTGTGTCTCTGCACACATCAAAACCTGCTTCTTCCCCCATGGAGGAAAAGGAGGGGGGCAGGAAGCCATGTGCAGCCAGACCCACCAGAGGAGAAAGGTTGTGAAGAACATCTGCTTCACAGCAGGAAGAAAATCAAGCTCTCTGCTGCCACTTTCCCACGCAACCTGTGAGCATCATCCTGATACCAACCCACAAGTGACACAGCTTCTGCATGGATACCCATGCTTAATAACTGCCGCTCAGGGGTCAGGCTTCCCAGGCACTTCATCTGTGCCCCAAGGAGGGGTACATATAGAAGGAAACGAACTCTATGCTGGGTTCCCATCAGAGATGTGGGCTGTGGGCACACTCACCTGTCCCAGGTTGTCAAAGTTATATTTATGGTGAACCCACTTGTAGTTAGCGGCCACGCAGTCAGACCGGTTGGTGATGTTCCTGATGTCGACTCCCAGGCAGTGGTAGAACTTCCCTTTGAAGAGCTGCAGCAGAGGAGAGACCCATCAGACCCTTTCCCCACAGGGTTCTCCATGCTACCTGGGATGTGCAAAAGCTCCCAAGACATTGGGTTGGCTACAGGGCTGCAAGCCACATTGGAGCATGGCAAGTAGGGGGGAACCACCAGCACAACACAAAGCAAAGCTCAAACATTGCTAAGGAGCCAGGGCCACCCTCATAAACCCACACCTGGCTTTTCAGCCTCTTCCACTGCCTCAGGCTAGCAGTGATCGTAAACCCTTACCATCTGGCAGGCTTTAGTGCAGCCTTTTGGGGTGCAATTAGAGCCACAAATCTATTCAGTCCCCAAGAGTAATCTTCCTTCTCTGCTTCCCAGTTACTGAGAGATCTGATGGGAAAAGATCTCATCTGAGGGTAAAGAACCAGAAAAAAAACATCTCCTGCTTCTCAGATACCTTTTTTTCACAAAGCTGCACTGCACTGCTGTGGCTCTTCTGCCCAGGGCTCCTTTCCCCATATGGAAGGTACTGGATTGTGCATTTGTACAGATGCATCAGAGCAGACTAAGTATAGCGCATTCCCTGAGATGGAAATAACACCCACACCCTTGCTCCTCTGCAATGCAACAGCCAAAAATAAAGAGGATTAAACAAAAAAAATTAAATAAAAGGTTGTGGGTGGATTTAGGGCTCAGAGCGAGGGAGAGAAACTGAGCTGATTGATGGCAGGGTTCATGCAAGCAGGTACTGAGCTGCTTGATCTTGTGGTATGACATGGATGTGCTCAGTGAGCCCTGTGCTCTGCCAGTCCTGGACCCTCCCTGTAATGCTGACCCAAACCCTGATCCAGCTCCTGCCAGGTGTAAGCTGTCTTGCACACCCAGCAAAGCCTGCACTCATTGAGTGCCTGGATGTCCTTGCCAAAGGCTGTGGGGATATTATGGTGGGATACAGCTCATGGAGGAGGACAAATGCAGAACATGTCCTGGTTTGCCTGTATTCCTGTTCTGCTTGGCTCCCTGTGCCTGTTGTAGCATGTAGTGGCACAGGCACCCATAGTAGGGGAACAGGGGCACTTTAATGGGCAGTAACCACCTACCTGCACGCCCAGGATGCCAAAGATGATGAAGAAAGCACAGCAAATGAGGACAATGTTTCCTATGGGCTTGAGGGAAGAAATGAGTGTCTCCACCACTAGCTTCAGGCCAGGGGCTCGGCTGATGACTCTGGAAGGGAAGGACAGGAAGGGATGACGGAGGGACAGGGAAGTGATGTTTGGCCTAAGGTAAACATTTTGATCAGCAGCGGACCCCTTTCTCCTTGTCCAGTGACCCATCAGGGAGATCACTCTCCTGTGACCAAAATGCCTCTTCTGTGCCATGGGTTGGTTGTCTGATTAGGTACCTCCAAGGCTAGAGCCATAAGGGGAACCTCCCTGAGGTTCATGGCTTGTCAAAGACCACCCTTTGCTGGGCACAGCTGGAGCTGACTCTGAGACCCTTCTGGGGGAGGCCTGGTGGGAAGAAGGGGGCTGATCAGGGCTTGGTGGGACTCTGACCGGAGGGGACGCAAAGTACGCAGCAGCCGGAGGACTCGCAGCACCCCCAGGATTTTGGCTCCACCAGCAGAGGCCACTGAGACCACAATGTCAATGAGAGACACGAAGACCAAGAAGCCATCCAAGATGTTCCAGCTGCTGCGGAGATAAGCCTGATCCCCAAAATACAGGCCTAGAGAGACTACCTGCAAGAGAAGGGAGAGGAGAGGGGGTTAAATGGCTCCTCTCCATGTTGCCCTGGTAGAGGGCTGCTGCTGAGAGAGGAGGAGGATGGAGAACAGTTATTAACTCCACATGACACCAAAGTATCATCTTGTCTTTCACCTGGACGGCTATGAAAGAAAATGTCTTTGGGGAAAGTGGTGGCACATAACTCTAGAAATAACAGGGCCATGGTGTCTTCTCACCTTTCCTTTGCCTCTCTGAGGAACAGGACACTGTAGGGAATGTGTAGAAAACCTTTCCTCATCATACCACAGACCTGGGACAAGTCTCCCAGATCAGCGATCACCTGGGAGGTAAAATCCAGCACCAAAACCCATACTTTGACTCTTAAGGGGGTAGTTAGATTCTCAGGAGTTCTCAACACCAGCAAGTGCTACAGAAATCTCTGGTTTTGGGGAAAGTTGAATACCCTGCAAATCATGGCCATAGTTCAGATATAAATTTTAGGGGTTTAATTTCAGGTACCCAGTTTTAGGACTCTTTCCCAAAGACAAAAGGGGAGTAACAAGTTTTCTCCATTGTTGAAATGTATTTAGGCACCTACTGAATAAACTGAATAATTATCTCAACTAAGAGCGTGTTATTAATATGTTATTTCCCCCATTCTTGCAGGAATGGACACCTGACAACATTACAAAATCCATACCTGAAGACCAGCTATTCCTCCCATATACTAAGATCCCTTTGGATTTAAAGCCTAGGATAAGCGTCCCTTCCATGCCTGACAAGAAAGAACTCAAATCCAAGTAGTATCTGCCTTTACCAAGGCAGAGGGAAGGACTGGCACACTTGAAAAGATGGGGACATTTTAAAAGTGTGGTGACCAAAGGCAAACCATGTTGTTCCTAACACTAGGAAAAGGCTCTGAGCTGTCCGTCTCCAGTGACTTACCTTCAGTGTCATCTCAGCTACAAAAATCGCTGTGAAAATGTAGTTGGACACAGTAAGAAAGATTCTCTCCTAGAAAAAAAATAGAGAAAGGCCTTAAATGCGTCTTGAGTTCTTGTTACTTTGTCAGGTCCCTCTGCTGAACTCGATATATTTGGCTTTCCTGGGGAGGGTCTGAAAGCTGGGGAAATAAGAGATGTGCCCTTGGCAAAGGTCCGTGATGGTCAGCTTTGAGCTCATACACCTTGGAACAGCCCTGTGCCACAACTGGGACAGGATCCTATGCAACTCTGCAAGAGCACAGTGGATGGGATTTGCAATGCATCCTGAACATCTGTTTTCAAGGCACTGTCTGCTAGCACTGCTCAGTCCTGTCCTGCTGCAGTGTCCTGGAACTCCTTCCTGAAGAGCTCCTGAGCACTGAATGCAGGATTGTTTGTAAGTGCAGTAGAGTCTGGGGGTCAGCTAAATCAGACGTGCAGAAAAAGCCACTTTGCTTGCTCGCTTGAGCTATCTCCATCTTGAGCCATAGATCAAAAGCAGCATACATGAATGATGGCATGCCGTTCCCACAGAATGGAAGTTACTTGTGTCTTTTAGTTCACAGTCCCTGTCCCTTTTGCCAGTCATCTCTTAACTGCAGGTGCCTGAAGGACTCACTATCCAAGAGGGAGGGAACTAGGATTACTGTATTATAAAGTGGGTTGCCTTATTATAAAACCCTGCAGGGGAAGCACACACTATATGATGATTAATACTTGGGCATTTGAATAGATGAATGGGAGCTGGTTTTTATTGCTGAAGTTCTTCCAGAGGTCATAACAACGCCAGGAACACTTACAAACCTCTATCAAATATTGTGCTAAAAAGCTGGTTAGAGGAAATGTTGCTCACCGTACTTCTGTGTTCAATCTGTGGTCTCTCCAGGGCAATGGTGATGCAGTTCAGGAAGATGAAGGCCAGCACAACATAGTCAAAGAGCTTGTGAGCAATGACAGTTTGGCAGAGGAGGCGAAACCTGCAAGAGAGTTCTAGTAGGCACCTGTGCCTTGGGCAGAGCAAAGTTAGGAGCTGTGAGGACAGAGAATTGAGAGCTCTGGCCAAAACTGGACTCTGACATAGCAACTTTCCTACCACTGATATTCATGTCCCTTGCCATGGCAGTATCCCAAGGTGGCCCACAGTCATATAGGGAGCCTGAAGCAGAGCAAGGGCAGAGCGAGGAGCTGAGCCCTCATCTATTGCTCCAGTGGTTTCCTAACCGCTATGGCTCTGTGCTCCTCTCTTGTCCTGTAGAGGAGAGGCTGAGTTTCATGACAGAGCACTGGAACAGGTTGCCCAGGGAGGTTGTGGAGTCTCCTACATTGGAGATATTCAAGGCCCGCCTGGA
>JAVHNF010058949.1:0-13960 GCA_034783455.1 Micropsitta finschii
CATCAAGGGAAATAGAATAATTCAAGTCATTTCCCATTTGCAGTTACTGAGGCACAAGATATATTTAAACAGTTGGTAGAGAAAAAATGGAAAGCATCTACCATATCAATGTACAGCTAGCATGCCAAACCATTAATGTAAGAGCTAAACAAGGGATGAATACATCATGCGCAATAGTCTCACATGATATAAATTATTCAATACCTGACCAAAGAAAACAGCTTTCAGGAGAGAGGGGGAGGATCTGAAAGTACTTTTGTAGTTTGAATAAATACAGTATTGTGAATTGACGCAAAATCTTTCTAACTCTACTCTACATGTATTTTCAAACTTTTTCACCGTGCTATGTCAGTCCAACTTGCATTCTGATGCTTACCATAAAGGTGGATTTAACCTGATAAAGTGCTGAACATTCTAAAATAAAACCATTTCTAAAAAAAAAAAAAATTTTCTAAAAAAGAAATTACTTGTACATAGGCACGTGTGTGTTTTCAGAACTTAAGCTATGTCCCCCTCCTTCCACCTGCAAGATCTGGATAATGTGTAGCCCTGTTGATATTACAAGTCTTTTTCCTTTACTAATTTCAAACTTAATAAACCACTTTATTTAGGATTGCTGTGCTGGAACAAAAATTAATATTATTGCAAACCTAAATCATGTCAAATAGAAGCCTTTTGTAGACTTAGATACACATACAGAAGGCTTTTTAAGTGACAAACTGAACAACAACCAAAACGAAATCTACCATTATAAATTACACCTCAATTATGGGGAATCTGCTGGGGTGGTGATTCCAGGGAAAGTCTTCAATGGCATCATCTTAAAATAGCTAATTCCACTCAAACTGAAATTTACAGTACATGCTTAGCTTTGGCAACTAACAGAGCAGTTATGCTGCATTTGGAAACAGGACACTGTTTTTATCCTCTGTATTAACAACAAAAGTTCACTATAGTATCTAAAAAACTGAATACTCAGAAACTCCTAGCTATGGTGTCCTTATTAATCCATATTATAGGTCATAAACATAACATTCAAAAAGGTTTTTTCCTCACTCCAAAGTAGAATGGAAGCACCAGAACTGTTCTTTTTTTTCCTATATTCACAAGCTCTGAACTGTAACTAAATAATTTTCCTGCTGTGTTCTCCATGATCTGATAACTGATATTCTAACACCAGCATTTTATAACAGATGTCTCAAGCCAGTCCTTACTTCCTGACAAACTGCACTCAGACTTCTTAAGCCATTAAACAGATCATTTCCCAGTAAAAAGTTGCAACATTTCTATATCTAGCTAGCGCTCATCACAGAAAATTCCAACTAAAATCAGAAATAAACCCAAGCTTTCACAAGTACAGTGAAAACTCACAATTCCAAAGCACTTACTTGAAAGACCAATTTCCTGCCTTTGTAATAATTTCTGTATTTTGTATACACACTTCTAAGCTTAAGTAATTACTTCTTATGATTTGTTTCATTTTGAAGTACCAGCTTTCAATGAGAAAAAAACTTACGTATGGTTGAACACATACTTGCAACTAGAAAACACCAAGAAACAATGATGCCAGGTTTCATGAATCCAAACACCAACATGACTCCAATGCAGGACTCACTGTAAATCACATTTATTTCTCCCAAGTAGCACAAATTTAAAACCAGAAAAATTAAAACAACAAAAAAATCACCAACAAAACAAAAATAAACTGTACTGCTATTTCTTCGGGATAACACTATAATTAAGAAAACTATTTTTTAAGTGTAATTCATACATTTTCTTCAAATGCTTTACTGTTTCTATTATTACCTAAGCAGTATGTCTTAAAAACTTACAGCTATTACTTTTTTTTTTTTCCCAACACCAATAATAATGACAGTGACACCATTCAAGTACCAGAGTTGTGTAAATTTAAAACCTTTAAATTTTGTTTACATCTTCAGCTACATGCATCTATAAAACTTATGCCCAGGTTAGAAAATCTCTGCAGGCAGAGATTTCTCTGCAGGACAAATTCACGTTTGTCCTGACTCGGCTACTCCTTCCCAAAAAGTGCTGCCTCTCTCCTCTAGGGACAGAAGATGCATAAATCAAAGACAACGTGTTCCAATTGCCATGCTTAAACTGCAACACTTAAGCCTCTCTTTCCATCAGCCCCTGCTTCTACAACATGCTGTCAGAGCAAGCTACTGAGAGAGATGCATGTGACAGACATCAATATGGGGAGCAATGCAGAGACAGCAAGGTACACTCTGGCCACCAGAAAAGACAGATTACTTCAAACGGGGTGCGGAAATGGAGCAGGGAGGGAAGAAATCATTATCCTGAAGGATATATGAACTACACCAAGGAAAATCTGACCAGATGGTTAGCTATGGGTTTGGTTTAGGTTCTTGCCTCCACAGCAGGAGAAAAACATTGCACTAAGAAGAGAGAGTTGAATATTTTTATGGAAAGGGGGATTATGTAAAAGTATTAATGGGATCCAAACACTAGACAGACAAGCAATACTTCAAGGTTCAGCTAACAACTGTGTTCTGCGAAAAGATCATCACAAGTTCAGTTCATAGCACAGATGCTAACGAAGTTGTAACCCCTGCAGGCTTCTAATTCTTATGGAGTTTCAAACACAACTGTGCCAGTGGTCTGGTCAGCGTATACTTCCAGTTCATAAGCACATACTGAACATTACTTTTACAGGCATCAGACACGACTGTACTGTAATTCAAAAGAACCACAATCTCCCAACATGTCATGTCAGCAGGGGTCTAGGCACTGCAAGCCAAGAAGAGTTAAACAACACACAAACTGTCTCAAAAGGTTAGGTATGAGTGCACTTCAAAACGTCAGCCTGACAGTAAATTTTAGAAGTGTGCTCTCAGTGAAGTAAGAGAATGAAACATACTTTATCTGATTTAGAAACAACAGATTTTTTTTTATTTTTATTTTTTTAAAGAAGAAAAAGCCACAGAACAGGAAACTTTCTAATACAAGCTTTTATTTTTATTTTTTTTTTTTTTTTGTGATAAAGCACCTTATCTCTTCAGCTCTATGAAATGAATGGGCCAGGTTGGATGGGGCTTTGAGCAAGCTGGTCTAGTGGAAGGTGTCTTTGCCCATGGCAGGGCTGCTGGAAACAGATGAACTTTAAGGTCCCAACCCAAACCATTCTGTGATTCTATGATACATCCAACACTTACAAAACACCCTGCTTCATCCATGACATCGAGCTACCACAGTAAGGACTCTGGCAAACATACAATTTAAAATCCACATTTTAACAGCATGACTCTTTTCTGCCAAGTAGATGGATGCCAAAGTAAGAGGGAAGAAGTCTGAAGTGCCTTCCCCCCCATAAGCAGACATATTAGACTGAGCACCATGTTAATTACTGTAGGAAGAGATGCCTGAAAAGGGGTACAGAAGGTATGTTACCAACAGCAGGGCATAAACTAGAGCTGTTATAAAGTAGTCTTTAAAAGGACTTTATTGTTACTACAGTGATGAATTTTTTGGGGGAAGTGTAAAACGACCATAGTATCTGTCACCTGTAAGATGTTTGTAAAAGAAAATGAGAGCTGGGTAACTTAGCATTCTCATCCAGTACACTGCCAGTAAGCCCAACTTTTTATCAAGTACATCTAAGGGTTCAAAATCCTTATCAGAAAAAAAAAAAAAGAGCAATACTTGATCCACTGCAAAAAAACCTCAGGGAGTTGGTGCAGAATGAGAAGAAAACCCAAACCACCTGCTACTGCTTTGTAGCAGTCATTTTGCCAAGCAGTGGCAACACATGAAGCTGCTATTTGCCAAAGCATCTGGGTTGAAAGCAACATGGTGTTGTTAACTGGCACTGCTGAACAAGCTAGCTCAAAACTCTTTCAAAATGTCAGTCAATCTCAAACAGGCTCTTCAAGACTTCCATAGGAATTTGAAGAAATACCACAATTCTTAGCTACTTCAGAGAGAGCTATCACATACAAACAGAAAGCACCAGAGATTTCCTCTCTTTTTCTCTGCCCCACAAAAGGGTAAGAGGAGACTTCCTAACATCTCTGGAAACAAAAGGGACTGAAGAAATGAAGGAATGGCCATTATGCGAGAGATGGAAGCAGCAGATGCATGAAAATGACACTGTACTGGCCATCTTTACCAACCACCCAGTATTTTAAAATGACAGCAGTGATTAAACTTTATGCTACAAAATGGGAATCACAAGGAAGGGTAGGGCTGCACAGAAGCTAATGATGAACAAACAGTATTAAAGGGACACAAGTCACAGATAACCTTCTTTATGCGTTGATTTCATAGTGAGTTCAACAACTGTAGAGAAGATGGATAATAACATAGCCTGACCTGTCCTCCTATATAAGCATGTTCTGAAGGCCATGGAGGGATTTCTGTGAAATACTCATGTATCAGAGAAAGCAAGCCAAACCATCTTCTTAGGCATGAGAAACAAGTTTGTAGTACCAGTGGAGTCCCCAGTCAGCTCCACTTCAGTCTCCACAGATTTGCAAGAGAAGCAAAGTCCTCAGTAGTGAGTCTCTAAGCACATTCATATTTGTCCACAGCACTGTTTTCTGTATATGCAAAAACTGTCATAAGGTTGCCCCAGAGTTTAACTGCAGAGCCTGCGGTTTCACAACTTTTCTAAATGGTCTGTCTCTATTGTACTCATGGCTGTGACATTATGGTGAACATCTCTTGAATTCTCAGTAGGCCTGAAAAACTTGGGAGACACACTTCACAGGTGTCACCACATGAGAGATAAGAGACAGGAGAATGGGAGATTAGTGTTGTCACCACAATGTAAATCATAGGTCTGCACCTGGGCACACTGCAGACTAATGATAGGAGCCAACAATCCCCCTTCTCATAAGGCACAGGATACGAGACACTTACCTGTCTGCTTGACAACCTGAGAAAAGTTACCTGTGGAGAGAACCTTGAAACTTGCTAGTGTTCCTATCTTGCTTAGGGTTAAAAGCTTCAACAAATATAAGACCGAGACAGATTGTGCTCATCATGCAAAAACAGGACAGCGTATCTTCCTGTCATGGGGAGAACCCTTCCACACAAGGATATGACCTGATAGGCTCCTACAGCCTTGTTTAATTTGCATTGAAGCATTTTTCTTCAAATTTCTCTACCAAGTTTCCAATATCCTATTTGAAGAGGGAATAGGAATGAACCCTTTTGTGGGAAGCTACAATTCTTCTGTTTACAGAAATTCAGGATCAAAACATTAAAGTACACTGGTTTAGTGATGACAAACACTCAACTATCAAACCTTGACATGTTAACATGGAGCTTTACTATTAGGTTATCACAGACATATAGCTGTGCAAACAAAGCTTTTGAAAAGCTCTCAAATAAGAATACAAATTTATGCATATATGTCCCAGTCTGTTCCTACTTGCCTTTGGTGTAACTGAGTATGGTGCCAAGAGTTAATCTATTCCTACTACAAAATACTTTTAATACCTATGTATATAATGTATATCTATGTATCTAAAATTTATCTATGCATATAATCTATGAAGTCTAAAAGCTAAACTCAGTTCCAAAACTGGGGAAAGACAGATGTCTTCCCACCTTCTCTCATTTCGTATCTTAGCTTGTCTTTCCCCAGCAAAATTCAGATACTTTTTGAAAATCCTTTATAAAAAATATGCTAATATTTCTTAATGGTGCAGCTTCATACACCACTCTACTCTACTCTGTTCAAACAAGTAAGGAAAAGCTTTATGAGAAGCACTGGAAGACTTACTATCCTTCTTCAGTTTGTGTGTGTCCGAAATGGTGGGGAGCTGCATATAGCTCATCCATTGAGAACCGTTCATCCAAACTGTAATCAAGTACATTAGATACTAGTTATGCTGTCTACTCAGATGAGGAACTAAACAGACAGGATTTAATTATTGAAGGCCAGAAGCATGTTAGGCATACAGAATCATACTTAGAAGTTAACATCCTTGCCTCTTCCCCTGTGACTGTACTGAGGACCCCAAAATGAGCTGGAGGAAAGGGAATCCCTGACTCTTCAGAAATGAGCATACTGATGCTTCTCAAGGACCATCTTGCACAGACACTTCTAGTAACTTTATAAGGCATTTCTTATTTCCAAAAATTCCAAGAACAACTCCTGCAGACACTTTGTATCTTTGAATAAGGAAAGACAGACCTCTGTCAGAGATTCATTAATCCAAAAGGTGCAATACCTGCCTAATTACCTGGTCTTTGATGAAATTCAGCCAATTCATTAGACAAATAACCATGAAGCTAATCTTGAAAGGAGAACAAATCACTTTGTTTAAGTAGCCTGCTACATAGACTTGCTCATAAGATACCAATTCACTTTTCTCTAAATTGATCAAAAGGCTTATTGGAGACAGAGATTAGCCATCTTCCTAATGGTTTACTGAAGCTTCTTGGAAAGACAAAGCTACTGCTAATCTGTTATCAAGGACAATGTGGATTTTCGATGGCAAAAAGATACTGCTAATAAACTCAGATCTTTGGGGAAAAAAGTGTGATACAAAGTATAACAACAAAATACTGTATTCAAATTCTCTTAAACTATAATGAGTGCATTTGCCAACCAATGCACCATGAGCAGGTCCTTTTGTGAAAAGCAAGAATTCCATTCTCTTCTCTGCCAATCCCCTCCCCTGCTTCCGAGAAAAAAAGGTTAAGTAGAATTTTCATTTATATTACACAGGCTGTAAATCACAGAGTTACAGGACACAAATTATTCCTTAGCTGTCTTATCATACCTTGAGTGTTTACATGCATCTGAATTGAATACCTGTAGCCAGACTGAAAGACTTCAAGTATAAAGACGTCACTGTAGATCTGGCAGTGTTTTTAACCCAAATCACTACTCTAGACGAAGTTAGCTCCCAAATTCTATTTAAGGAAACTGCCTTCTATTGAAAAAGTGGAGTATTCAGCTAGCTACATTTTGGTGGCACTTTTTCTCAACAGAGAGTGTCAGAATTTTTGCATTTGGATGGCAGCCTATAGAGTCTGGATTTCTCCCAAGAAAAAATGAAGTTTCGCTTCTTGCCTTCCCCTGGAGCTCCACATGCCTCCAGACATTGAAGAAAACACCAAACAAACAAAAACCACAACAACTACTTTTTGCCTTTCTCAAGATTCAAACAGTTGTTGCCTGGGGCTTTTTGCTACCAGTAACTTTGTAGGAATACAAAGCTGAACACAGCATTCTAAACTGAAGTTGCAGAATCCTCACTTTAAAATTGACCAATTGATTTGGATGTGAAACAGCCTCTTTGTCTGAGGAAAATCTCTTTTCTTCAGAAGAGACACCATAAAGACCCATAAAGTCAGCCTAAGCCAGAGGACAAGAACAACTTCAGAGAGACAGTTTGTCAGAAGATGGAAGAAAACTTTCGAAGAAATCCTACAGAAAAACAACACAAAATTCTCTCTGGCTTTGTAAGTGAGAAAGAAGCACAGGAGTAATTCCTGCAACAGGTCAGTAAAAATGAGTTATATACATATATACTTACAGATATTATGTATACATAACAAAAGGTAAAACAAAGTTCTCTTTGTTTTGACCCAGAAGAAAAAGCAATCTTCTTCTAAGACAACAGTAAGTCCAACAGGAAAAGAAGAAGAATTCTACCAGTCCTTCTTTAAGGACTAGTAGGTAATAGTGGACTTACTAGTTCAGTAAACATGGAATTAGATTAGCATCTGTACTAACAGATTCAGCTGGGCTGAGGAAGGTTCTTAAACTCAGAACTATGATCCACTGTGTTTGTAAAATGTTAGAGCATTCATAGCATCCATTCCAACTAGTACTCTTCCCCAGTAACTCCTGGGAATGTGTGGCAGTCAGCATGTTCCAGGAATCCTTCCCAACAGGCAGCTTTCAGGCAGCTACCCAGTTTTACAGGATAGGACAGTTAACTAGCACAGATGTGTGCTGTTCCATGCGATCGGCTTCAGTGGCTGGGAACATTCAATTTACAAACAGAGAAGTAGGCCTTTTTGGCTGTGAGATTTTATTTTTTAGATCTTTTCTGGGCTCTCTTTTGGCATACTATACAAATAATGTCTTCTACCTATCTTGAGAGAATCTCCAATACTGAAAATGGCAAAACAGAAAACATTCAGTTGTGAATCCAGGTTTTGTAAAATACTGCAGTGTTGCAAAGCAAGAGATATGTCAAAAGCTATAATCTAAAAACTGAACTACTTGCTTGAAGATTTTGGCCTCTGAATCTGTTTCTTTGCCAGGTGCTTACTTTAAAAGAAGAAAGTGCTCTAATCAGACAACTGCAGAGCGAGATCAAAGGACAGGAACAATTAGTTGATACTGAGGACCACCAAGTACAAAACGTATACTTGCAGAGATCTTCACAAACTAGTCTAAATTGAAGTACACAAGAATATCCTATATTTTTTTCAGTTATTTATCAGAATCATCCTAATACTAAAATAAAAGTTTTCCTTCAACATCTCAATATGCCAATTTTGAAAAATGGAATTTAAGAGAAAGCTCCAGAGATGTGAACATTTAGCTTAAAAAGCCCACTAGCTTTTGGTTTGGTTTTGGTTTGGTTTTTTTTTACAGCCTTTAAGGAGTTAACACAGAGCCTGCTTAAAGCATTACCTTACATAAAAATACGGAACACTACCTAAAACAAATATGTAAATGAAAGTATAATGGACATCTGTTGCTTTTCACAGATATTTTGATAAAACTTGAAGTATTTCACTCCCTAAAAGGCAAACTCGCCCTTTCATTCCAAACTAGCACAAAGTATCTGTATTACTGAAAGGTATAAAACTTGATAAACATATTTGTTTCTTTTTATTATTATATTTTATTAAGATGATTCAATACATGCAAGCAAATATTCCATACCTCCATTCCATACCATGAAGATATCTCTTACCAGTTTTATATTCAATCCAACTCACAGAGAAGGATCTGGGAGACATTACTAGCAAGCTGGAACTCATACTACCATAACAGGTAAAATCATATATATTTTTACTAATCTATAAAAACTTGGCTGTCTCAGTTAAGCCATCTAGGCATATTTAATGACCTGGAGGAACATGAAGATGGATCAAAGTCCAGCTACGCATAAGCCAGCATTTAAAAAAAAAACCGTCAAAATATGGCCGTATTCATTCCACTTCTTGGGCTTCTATAATCACTGCTGTTTGTCCAGGGATCTTCATGTATTGCCAGAAAACGGTTATTTATTCCTCTGGAATGGTAAGACAGCCCTAAGGAACTGTGGACTGTAATGACAGTATTACAATGCTGCTTCTCTATTCAAATGCCTTACTGCCTACATAACCAGGTGAAACATTGCTCGTGTCCACAAACCAGGTAAGAATGAAATCAGCTTCATCCACCTTTACAAACACAATCCTTCTGCTTCATTTCCTGGGAAAGCACATCTATCGATCCTTCTACATTGTATTTCAGAGGCAGTGCAAACAAGTGGCAAGTTCACGTCAAGCTAATGACCTCAATAGGCAAGATGCACAAGTATGAAATTCTCTGTGATGTTAGTAAAGATATTGTGAGACCAGATAACAGTATTGGATGGTATTACACCAAACTTTATGTTGGAATCTCTGTTCACACATGAAGTGGATTCAGTAAGACAATGAAATACAAGTCAAGAGTATGCAAAAAAGAAACTAGTTAGAAGAACCAGAACTAACCCTAACCAGTACTACTAATCAGTAAAGTAGAACTTAATACTATGCTTGTATCCTCATTTTTATGAGGGACCTTTAATAATGAATTTGTTAGGAAAACACGAGCACCAATACACTTCCACAAGGAAGGAGGAAAGCTGCCACCTGTTTCACCTTTACAGCAAATATGTTCAACAGCTGTCTCTCTGTAATACACTAAAATCTCGATCTTCAAAGATATTTAGGTACTTAACTCAGCAAAATGTCAACAGGAGTTAGATGTAAGTACCAATGAAATGCTGGGCTCCAGAAACAGGGCTTCAGAATATCACTTTGGTTGATCAATATATGTTGTGCTGCATATTATTCACTGTTGCCAGGATAACTGAAAGGTCAAAACTGCAAATTTGATGTCTCACCACCACTCATAAAAACAAATGATTGTTTCTTACCCTCTAATCTAATCATTGTCCATAACAGCTTATCAACAAATACGTATTTGTGGGAATAGGGTGTCAAGATGAAAATCTGAAAACTGAAACATTCTCAGTTTTATGACGTTTTCCAATATTAATCATGTTCCTCAGTACAGACGGTTTTAACTAGACCCACTCAGATTATGTCTGAACAGCATCTACTGACATAAAACAGCTGACAAGCATGTGCTTAGGTTGTTTTATGGAAATATCCGAGCTAGTAAGCATGGACAGTTGACTGCATATTAAGACATGGAAACTGTCATAAAACCTGGTGAGAGGAATACTTACTCCCCTTTGTATAACTGGGCAAAAAGCTCCTTCACCAAGTCTTAACATAAGTTGTTCTGACAAGCCGGTACTACCCGAGCTTGGCATACTAGCTAGGCATCAAGCTAAAGGAACATGTGGTCACCACTGTCCAGAACAGCATTTAATATAAACATAACAAAACCCATGTATTAAAGAATGAATTTAACTGAATAGGAAACAGAGAAATAACAGGTTTTAAGAAGTCATAATGTCAATTTTCAACAAGATTTATGAACAATATTTGCATAGTTCTTGTACCCACCTACCTGATAAACTATTATCAACAGAATACCTAACAAGGACTATCAAGTAGTCAGAACTGACTGTTACACCCTCTCATTGTATCTTAAAACCTAACGCCCAAAGAATATAACTGTTCAGGGATGGAAGGAGAGGTCATTTACATCTGACTGCATGATTTATAAAATAGGATACCTCCTAAAAACATTTATTCCCCTGCATGGACTCTACATAGCATATGCTAAGGAACTAAAGTGGTGCTTATTTAAGCCATTGTTACACTTGCTTAGAGCCAGGACTGGTCAAAACTGGTGAATTTAGGCTATTCTGTCTCCACAGACAGCAAATCCAAATAAAGCTATTGCTGTGTTCAATCAAAGATTTTCACTGTAGGATGTATTATAGGAATGGAAGACTTCAGATGTGATTCTTAAAAGCTGTAAAGGGCAAGTTCCTGAACTAGTGTTGCCCATTGCAGAGTTCAAGGGAACAGCTTCCTCTAGATATAAACCAATAGCCTTACCCCAAGAGGCACTGGGCTAAGATTCACTTCAAAGCCCATCTCCCCCTCCTAACTTCATTTGACAAATTCCCTACCCCAGCAAACAGCATCACTCCATGAACTCAGTTTGCTACCAAAAGCACACAAAGCAGGACAAAAAGGCTGTCTGCTACACAATATAATGCATGAAACAAGAACACTCACACTAGCAAACACCTTAGCCAGTAAGTCAACATGATACAGCATAATAGCAGGACTATATTAGCAGCTCTAAATGCAGTCTAGCCATCCTATTACTGCGTTACCCAAGAGAACCTTTACTTTCATTCACAGACTTAACACTGACACCACAGGGGGCTTTTCCATTACAGCTGCTCATGTGATGACTTTAAGGGGTATAAGAAAGACTACACTTGTTATGTTCACTGTAGACCTCAGGCATTCTCAGTAGACTGACCAGTAATTCTGAAAATGTATCATATTTTTTGTAATAGTTAAGACTGTAATTTTTAATCCGAACTTGATTTTTTTGTTCAAAAGCAAATTTTTGTCAGGTCTAAGTGAATCTATGCTCTTAGAAATAAATAATAGAAACAAATCTCAGCCTCGCAATGTATCTGCTGCAGCAGTACTGTTCATTAAAGAGAAATGTCCTCATCACCCTACACTTAGTTGAAAGTTACCTCAAGGAAAAGAAAAAAGTTTTTAAAAGAGGACCACATAAATGATGACACAAAATTAAATAAAATTACTTTTCTGAAATACTAAAACTATAGATGTGTATCTTTAAGGTACTTTTATTTCAAGCATTATGCAGCAATGTAATGGTTTTGAAAGTGCAACACTCCTTTCAATCTCCTATCTCAATGGTCCCCTGTGCTGACATCTCAACTGGCAACATTTGTGCTGACAACATCTCAACACCACCAACACAAGAGGAAGACTCGCTGCAATGGTGGTTGGAGCTTTGTGTCCCCCACTTCTCCCTGCCCTCCTGAAGAAGCAAACAGCTGTTGACTACTGCTACCCAACACGTCCCTGTGAGCCCCGCTGAGCACTCTTACAAACAGCATACGAAAGAACATTTCAATTGCTTTTGCTGCAAAACATAAAAGAAACTTCCAGATGTGGAAAAAAAAAAAAAAAATAAAAAAAATAAAAAAAAAAATAAGACAACCAAACAAAAAACAACAAAACCAAGACAACTAACAGGGCTTTCTACAGGAATCCACATCTATCCCTTTTAAGAGGAAGAGAGTTGTGCTCTCTTAAGAGGAAGCAAATTAAATAAATACAGAGGCCTCTAAAGGTTTTCTGGTTTAGATGCTTCAGTCTGTTTGGAATAAGAAAAGTAGCATTCTCCACCAGGCTATAATTCCATACCAAATCTTTGAAACAGGATTTTTGTCATTTGTCATTTATTTCCTCTTAGATGAGGACTGAGGCTGAAAACCTAAAATCTTCAGTATCACAGGTATTAAGCAATTTTGGAGGAGGGGAAAAAAATTCCTTTTCTGTTAAATAGGCAACTTCTTTTTAAATATGGATGCATGAATCTAACTTTAGCTGTCCAGGTTTTCACATTTCTGATCTCAAATACAGAAAGTAGAGCATTAATCTAGTCTCTTGACTTCAAGGTTATCATTCATTGAGGTCAATGACTCCATCTCTGAAAAGCAGAACTTCCACTTTCAACATGGTAACTGCCGCCCTTCAGCACGCAACTGTGTTCAACTCCTTCCCAACTGCTTTTTCACAACTGCTGACAAAAAACTAACAGGCAGAAAGAGAGCACAAACAACTCCTGCAAAGGGAGTTATCTGTGTAAAAATAGTGGTTAACTCTAAAAGCATTCCTCTCCATGCAAAGTGCTCATTAACTATCTATATTTGAAACTTCCACTGGTAATGAGTAACCCCGTCTCTCATGTTATTTTCTTGATATCTTCTGTTTATGTTAAACTTCTGTTTATCTGCCCAGCAAAAAAATGAATAACCAACAAAAACTGCCCGTAATGATACAGTCAAATATGTGAACAAGTTACTGATGGACAGAATCAGTGCAATTGGAATGACAGTCACCAATCGGAAACAAAACCACAACCAGCCTGTACTGTGCTTCTGTCTGGAAAAAGCACATGGGCAAAATGTCTGTTCCATTATAATCCAATTCTGGTTTTATGCCAACAACATACATCTCACAAAAGACACTCCAGGTATGCAATTACTTAAGTGGAATCATAGATAGTACAGTCACCATTTCCACAAGAAGATGCAGGTAAGTGACAAAAAGGTGATGCCCCAGTAAGTTTCTGGAATTCCCTGGTACTCAAAGTGGCTCTCAACAGACTAGTTCAAAGGCATTATCAGCAGTACTGGTATGAGGTAATACAGATGAACTTCAAAATAGAGAGCAGCAATATCGGACACAGTTTTTTTCTGACTATAGAGTAACAGCAGGGTTTTTTTTGCTTTGGTTGGTTTTTTTTACTACTGACATACAAAAACATTCTTCAAAAGAGCTACAGGCTCAATGAAATCAGTAGCTAAACTATTAGGAGTATGAGACATGAGATGTGGCCCAATTCTGAATTTTTCTTCTACTCTTACATAAAACTAACACCTGAACACTTGCACGACTATAAACTCAACCCAATCCAAGGACTTCCCAGAAGTCTTTACACTTGTTACATTTTAATACGTAATGCAACTGGGGGGGGGGGGGGGGGGGGGGG
>JAVHNF010058954.1:19681-33176 GCA_034783455.1 Micropsitta finschii
GTACGTCATGCCCAGGGAGGTAACTGGGAGTTAGCTGGAAGGGCAAGATGGCTGCGGGGTTGGGGCAAGGTATCGGTATCGGTCGGAGGGTGGTGAGGTATTGTATTCTCTTTCCTTGTTATTTCTTTTATCATTATTATTGGTAGTAGCAGCAGTGATTTTTGTTCTAGTACTTTGAGCGAAATGCTATCTTTCCTCTCTGAACAAGTTTGCACTTGTTTTCCAGTGATAAATAGACTGTCAACGTAGTTTAAAGGTCTGTCATGGTTGGAAGCCATCAACTGTGATTCCAAAGTTAACCAGGATCTTAAATTTCCCCTCCACTGGCAAAGGCCCCTGCCCCTTGAATTGTGTGGCACCATAAAACCCCTGGGGATGCACCATGACTTCATCATAGTTCAGATGAAATTGAAAACTCTGCACATTTTGGGACGTGGAAAAGCACCAGTGAACTGTGAATTTATATATATATATATATATATATATATATATGAATGAATGTCTGTATTTTTGCTGTGAAACCATTGATAATGCTGTGACAGGCGCATGGCTGAAAGGGGCTCATGGAATGATATGGAAACCAGTCAGTATTACATTTGTGACAGGAGTGCTCCTGCCTGTCCATGTGCTTTGCTGAGGCTTCTCTATAGTCAGCTTTGACATCTGGGGAAAAGCTCTACATTTCTGAGGTTTTTTTTCCTTCAAAAGGGAATGTACCTATGCTGTCAGTGCAGTAGGAAGATGAGAAAAATGTAATAAGTTTAATTTCTTCCCTATTGCTTTCTGAAGGAGAGCTTATATCAGGTTTTTTATTACCTGATCTAATTTATTGTCAGAGATTGTATTGTACCAGCCTAGATACTGAAGTTACTTACAAAAAAACATGTTATTTTCATGTGTGTAGAAAAAGAATACGGGGGTGGGAGGGGAGAGAAAGAGGACAGAGCAACATAATTGCCAAAAAAAGTGTTTCCATGTGGGAATATAATCAGGGTGGAGGAGGGGATGCTGGGAAAATTATTCTGATCTTCAAAGTTTGTTTTACTGTGTTACATCTGCAAAAATGCAATTTACCTTTAAGCATAATTGGCTGTCGTGTTAAGCTCCCTGTCCACCGTGAGGAAATCATCATTATAGCTTTCATATGGGAAGGAATTCAGGAGTGCCTGTTTACATTGCTACCATTTATAAAACATTTAAAGCAGCTATTCTGCTGAATAAACATTTGAGAGTCTGAAGGATAAGCATATCGCTTAAACTTCTTAAGACTAAACTTTCCAAACCATTTCCTGCCAGAGGGATCTAGCATTAAAATTGCAAACTCTGTGCTCCAAGATGAGATAGGCAGAATTAGATTAAGCAGCTTACTGTTGACATGTCTATTGATCTGGGTTCAGCACTGTTTCCTGTCTCTGCTAGCAGTTAGATTGCTGTGTACAATAACACAGTGGCCTGGTTTATGTGAAATTGGGGGACTCCGAGCATCAATTACTCCAGGAAGGCAGTGGCACTGGGAGATAAGGTTAAGCCGCTCACAGTGTTTAAGACTGCTGAAACCCAAGCAACATATTTGCTGTCTAAATTGCTGCTTATAAATTTGACAGTGTTCCATTTATGTTGTTGATTTTTTTTTTCTCCCATTCTCCAAAAAGAGATCATCCTGTATTATTCTCTGCAGGTAGCAGTTCAGTTCTCATTATAAACACATATTGTTCGTCAGTTTTCCCTTCCTATCAGCCCTTTGTTAAAAGTTCCTAAGCATCACCTGGATATTTGAGTAAAAAATAGTTTGACAGGAGGGAGAAAGGCGTGAAATGTTGCAGAAACTACCCATAATAAACTAACAACATTTTCACGGTCATATTGGTTCTGGTACTGCATTAAAGGGATTCTTTTTTTTTTCTTTTCTATTTTTTTTTCTTCCTTTGGGAGCAAGGCACTGAGTAACAGTGGCAAAAAGGAAAGAAATCTGGTACCCTTGAATTTTTCATTTAGTCTTCTGTTTTCTTAAGCATTTCTATCTTATGCTATGTTACTTTTTTCTCTTTCTCTAAGACTGCTAACAGGATCAGCTGAAAGCAAAATGATGCTTTTCGCATTTAAAGAAGCCTAGAGAGAATTGTTTCAGGGTCTGCTTGTGATGGACTCAACCTCTTTTTATTTTCTCCTTTGGAGGAGGTCACGCAAAAGAGTTTTTCTCCAGAGGGCACCTTTTAAGTTACTTTACAAGTGGCTATCTCAGTTTTATGCCACACACTTTGCAATTGTCTTAAATTCAACCTTCAAAAAGAAATTCAGTATTCCCATAGAAATATTAATAAAGTTAAGTCAGTTCTGGCATTGCAATGGGAGATCTGTGCTGTGAAACTGATGAAAGGAAATATTTTAATAGTGACATTTGAGTTCATTTATCATGACATTTTAGGGACTTGGTGGTACATATTTTTATCTTTGAAAAGTCTCTCAGCAGTCTGCTGCTGTTAAAGTGGGGGAAGACACTCCTTCCACGCAGAGCACAATGCTATAAAAGTCCAAAAGGATACAGCAGTCAACTGTGATGAACAGAAGTAGGAGTTCTAACTGGTATGTGACAAAAATGAACTTAAGTCTCCTTTTATTAATTTATTTTTGAATAGCTTGTCATGCTGTAATTAACATTGCCCTATGCTAAAATTACAATGTCTGAGCTTGTGCATATTGGCTCATACCTTGGTGCTATAACTGAATATAGGAATATTGGAAGGCTAACAGAACATACTCCAAATATGTTTTAACATTTCACTGGCATATTTTTGAGTTCTATTTTAATGAGTTGCTGATTTGTGTTATCGTTGGTTTTTGTATAAGAGGCACTAAAGTATTACCAGCAGCTGGACAAAATAAATATATTGCTTAAGATTATAACTACCAATACAAAACCTATTCCAATTATTGGAAGCACACTGAACCCACAAAGTCTGATGTCACTGAGATTTATAATTCCATCCTTATCTAGTGCTATTGTGCAGGTACATGTGGGATCTTTACAGGGAGTACCCACTTTCAGACGCTGCACTGCCTCATCACAATAGGATCCTGTCATTTAGTGATTTAAATTACATCCTTTTATTTGTTAACTCCTTTAATAAGTGTTTTAAACTGCCACCTTCTGCTCTTTCTTTCTTGCATCTTCTCTCTCCTGCAGAGTCTACTTGCAGGCTTGCTAATTCTTTGGGATTTTCCTAACACCTTCCTGTCCACAGTCCTGTACAGTTAATCAAGGGAACCAGTGAGCATGCAGGGGTTAGCCTGGAGAGGAGTTTGCTTTGACTTAATTGTGCCTATTGTTACAGGTGAAGAAAGCACATAGTGCAAGCGGCTGGTGTTGCTGATGGCTTGAGAGGCTCAGCTTGCAATATGGTGTACAATATGGTGTACTTCCCCAGAGCTGCTTCTAGTCATTAAAAAACAGTTCTAACATTTTTGCCTAGAAAGACAAGAAAGGAGTAGCTTTAAAGTAGATATCTTCTAGCGTGTGAAGAAAAATAAGGAGCAAATTAATAATAACCAATACAGATATTGTTTCAGACTGCTAAAATTCTATTACTAGCAAATCAGTTGCAGCACAGATATATATATATAGACATATATATATATCTATATATATATATATAAAACTGTGAGTATCCTCTAGCATATCTGTACATCCTCTATCATAGCCATTTAGTAAGAAAGAAACAGAGAAAAGTGATGTGGAGGTGCACATATCACTGTCTGAGGATATCAAAACCCTGTGTTTTTTTAAGGACCGGCACAACTTTATCACAGAGTACCATTGATTGTAATTTGGCTCTTTTTTCACTAAGCCCCCTCATTTTTAAATGCTAAATTCCCACTGAAAGTGAACTCATTTTATATGCAGAATAGTTACATTCTTTTTTACTTTGATTAAAAAGCAAGCCTAAGAATAAGATCTGGACAAAATTAAATCTTTTAATTGTTGATTTGCAGATGCTTAAATGACTGTGGACCTTGCTATAGCTTTAAAGTTGCGTCTGTTTGATGGTATCAGTATTGCAAAATGAACTCTTTCACAGTAAAACATAAAATAAAATAAGACATGTCAAACCACTAGAATCCATCAAAAAGTAGTATAAAACCCATAAAAATCAGAAAATACTAGAAAGGGGTCTGCAGGTGCTGTCAGATGAGCTGTTACCCAGTAGTGTATCAACAGAAAATTACCAATTCATTCTTGCAAACCACATTTCTATGCCACACTCTTTTTCACAGACTCTAAGTTCCTTGTGTTAATGTAAGATCCAGGAGCCACAAAGCTATATGTGAAGTACCTGTTACAGTGTGATAAATAGCTCAAGTACACTATGGGGTTTATGTACTTTCTCTTTTCATATCATAAGTATGATCTATGTTGGTATCATTGCAATACAGTAGTAAAGAGAAAAAAAAATCCATGATATTATTATTTTCCATTATTTAACATTGTCTTCCTAGCTAAGTATGAAGGGAATGAAATCTTTTTGAGGTTTTCCAGATGACAAACTCCCAAATGGTATCAGGGTTCTTAGCATTTGAAGGAATGCATTGTAAAAGGTAAACACGGCTTTAGTAAATCACTGGATTTTCTCAAATTCATTCAAAAATGAATTTAAAATTTCCTATATAATGAAAAGAAACACTCCTGAAATTATCTGCATTTTCTTCTTGTTGCTTTCATGTGACCACAGCTTTAAACTGGAATAAACCCTTTCTCTTTCTCCTCAGTTAAATAGATCACTGTTTCATTACACATATAAGTCTTCAAATCTAGTGCCATTTTCCCAGTCCTTTATTGAAAATATTTTATTTAATCTGTTTTTAAACCTGTACACATCCTACAGCTGTAATTATCAATATATATATATATATATATAAATATATTTAATTTTAAGCTGTATTGTTTCTCAAGTAGAGAGTTTGATCATGGAAGAATAGCACATAATGACAGTCATGTTCATGCTAGCTATGCACCAGGAGCTCTCATGATGAAGTCATTTACAATTTCACTTCTTCATTGATAAGCCATTATCTGTACACACTCAGGGTTTTGCACATTTCCACAGAAGAGTAGCACTAATTTACTGCAACCTATTTCCCTAATTTCTCCACAATGCTCCATGACCTTTACCAGCATGGTGTTTTTCTGTGGCAAGGTGAAGAGGAAGGAAAATTAGAGTTCACCCTTTCCAACTAATTAACTGATGTTTTGTTTTAAAGATAGTGTTACCTTTTTAATGCAGTTGTTAAAAGACATAATTTCTTTAGTCCTTTTTTCTGTTGACTTCTCCAGTACTTTGGAACATACCATAACGCCAGTCTAATGCTTATAAGGTAGAAATTACAAATAGAGTTTGTGCTTGTGAATAGTATCAAAGGATGTTTATTATAATGCAGTAGTAACAATTACAGTAATTGTTTATAAATTTTTTCTCCTAAAAATATTTTAACATTTTCATCTGTAAAGGATGACCTACAGGAGAAGGAGTAGATTTTCAAATCATATGTTAAGAAAGAATGAAAAAATCTTTTATTTGTAGATAATTCCTTTTGTTCTTAAAAATTAAGGAAAATTCTTTGAAAAAAAAAATGAAGTAAGCTGTAAGAAAACTTTTGGGCTTTTGTGTTTTCGTAAGGAGGCCTTCTTTTTGTAAAATGTTCTCAGGAAGATCTGTAATCTGGATTGCAAAAAACAGTTATAAAGTGAGACACAATGAGCAAATAAAAGAGCTTTGCATTTACTGATTCCTCACCCAAGCCATATGTTTTAACATGCATAGGGTTTGTTTTGCTATTTTAGGGCGGAGAAGCAGTAAAAGCAAATATTCACATATACACGCACAGCAGACTCTAAATTCATCTCTTTCTGAACATAAATTTGCGATCTTCCAAGTAGGAACGGAAGGTTCCCTGTGATGTAGCAGAAGCTGCAGCACATAAGGCACCATCGTACGCTGGATAGACAGACATTCGCAATACGTCAGACTTCTCCATGCTCAATTGGAAAAGCTATTAAGCGGTGACTGCAGGGCAGTGTTTTTACTTTTTCCATGTCTTGGCTTGTTTATGTTAAATCAGACTGCAGGAGGTCTGTTGCGTTTCTCTGGCAGTTATTGCAAGGCTTGCTGTGGCAAATTCTATTTATGACATTTGCTGTATGCTAGGTGCAGTGAATCTTGGCAGACAATCTGGAAAATTTCCCATCTTTGTACTTGCAGAATATAATACCTCAGTAATGGTGTGACTGTGGTGACTCACTGTGAAGGTCCTGAGTTCAACTACCACAGTAGCCTAAAAATCTAGACACACTTTAATTGCTGGCATGACATTTGAAGTGTATGCTTCACTACTGGATTTAAAATATTAATTTGAAACTCCTCCTCTTTTGGCTAGAGTATATTCAGATTGACGATAAAATCCAAAAGTGGCATTTTAGAAGTTTAGGATAACGGCTTCTGGACAGCATTATTTTACCAACGTCATGTCTATTAAGAGGAATTAATCTTACATGTGTGCATTCTTGTACTGCAGCTATTCTCACTGATGAGTGCACTGCCAGTCTTGCAATTATCCTACACAAATAACATATTGGTGATTATGAAGATTCAGGATTCCGTTACGCTTCTGCACGAGGGTAAACATGTTGTCAAAAATCATTTATCCGTACACTAAAAGCTGTTGTTTATTCCATTGTTAAGTCTCACTTTAAAACTGGTGGCCAACTTTTCCTTATGCAAAAATATATCTTCCTTATAAAACCAGAGACCATTAAAACTTTTTGGGAACATATTTTGTATTCATTTAGGGAATCTTAGCTTCTAAGAACAAAGGCGGTTTATTTACAGAGTGAATAAAGCTAAGTGACAGTAAATGATTAAGCTTTCTTTTAAATAAGAATAACATATAATAATAACTTTCTTTTGGGTGGTTTAGAGTCTTCTGCTTCTTTTAGTTTTGAAATCTGTACTTCATGGTCAAGCAGAAGTAAATTAATCTTTCTGTCTGTAAAACAAATCAAGTTGGGGCCTCAAGACCCTATAACCTAGTGAGAATGATGATTATATAGATGGCCATCAAAAGGCCAGAGCTCATATGACTGCTGGGTGAATAATAAGTCTTCTGTGGGGGTTTTGGTATCTTGGCTTTATGCTGGGCTTCTGATGTGTTTTGATAAATGTGTAGAGCTAAAGGATCCATGGGATAATTGGTGCAACCCCTAGATCTCTGGGAGGTTGCCCAGAGCATCTGCCCATAAGGTATGTCCCTCAAGCTGGGAGCCCAGGCTCTGGCAACACCACAGACTTATTTGCCATCTTGCCATTAGCTTTGTGTCAGTGTAATGACAGAGCACATGGGTTAGCTCGGTTGCTCTGTGGAGGCTGCAGCAGCATGGACTAATCCCTTCCTGGCATCTCTTTCTTTTGTGCCATATCACATTTCCAAATTCTTATGCAGTTTCATGTGTCTGTCATTGGCATGGAAGAGTTGACAGCTGCTACATGATGGCAAAGCAAATATATCCTTGCCTCCTTGCAGTCCTCCTTGTTTCTCACATAGTTTTTCTGAAGGAGAGTAAAAGGACTTTAAGGACAAAGAATTTATTTTGTCACTTTGAGAGTCTTTTGTTTTCTCACAGTAAGAACCATCAGAATAATAGCTTTTGCAGTAGGAGACGTACCTGAATGATACCTATGGAGTACCATAATTAACATGCAAGTCTGAAAGTAGTAACAGAAGACAAAAGAAGTGAAAGAGAGCTCAGTCTTGCATTTCCCAGCTGCTGACGCTGGTGACTTCAGTAATGAATGCTTATCACACCAGAAATGTGAACAGCATGTGGACAGGGGTTTGTTTCCATTGTAAATAGATAGCATACTTAATTAATTTCATGAGGCCTCTAGGCTGCTGTTGACAAAATGTGCTTACACCACAAAGTTAGGTTGCGGGTTAAGGCTAGGGTTAGGGAAGGTTTGAAGTGCTGATCCCTAGGCTCAAATTACTTCCAGCATTTTCTTTAATGATACAGATACAATAGTTTTGCTTAATTACACTTTGCTGTCTCAAGCAATCTTTCCCTTGAATCACTGAAAAGTTTTATTACAACGCCTTAATCTGATTATGAAAATTAATGGACTTGTGCTATCTTTTAATTTGCAAGAGTAAAATCTCCTTTTTCTTAAATTTCAACCAGATTAAAAGTGTATAGTAGAGTTGTGAGTTTGAAGTGTTTGAAGCCTTGCAGTGTTATAATATGAAGGCAATATGATAAAAAGGAACAAAAAGCAACATTTTACTGATCTAGTGCAAATCAGCACAGAAAAGTGTTTAGCAGTTGAAATCATGTGAGCAAAATTTAGGAAATGCATATTTTCAATCACACAGGAACTTGGAGGATGCATAGAAAAGCGCACACATGAGAAAAAGCTGGGAGGGGGAAACCCGTAAAGTGAGTGTGAAAGCCTGAAAACACACATTTTGTTTCCTATGTTTTGGCTTAGCTGAAGCAGTTGAAGTTGAAGTGTATCTATCTTCCCGTTTACTGTTAACTCAGGGTAACCCTGCTTTTAGGACACTGAGCTTCATCCACAGTAACCCTGAGCTTTCCCCTCTGCTACCATGCCTTAAAGGGAAGGGAATGCCTCCTTCCAGCTTCCGAGGCAGGAACTGTGCTTTGGAGGTCTTATCCTGGGGCCATTGTAGAGATGGGGTCACCAGGGGCTGCACCAAGCACATGCTTCTGCTGGCTTTCCTTGAGCTGTGTTGGAATATCTCAGGCATGAGCTGTTCCTGATACCACACCGACACCAAGGGTATGATGAAAGCCAATAAAGTTATCACCATGGCAGACAGCAGGAACTGTTGCATGTTTTAGCAAAACACACAGTTATTTCCTGAGACCACCTCTGCACTGCAGAATTTCCTAACGTGCTTCCTTAGAAAGCTCAGCTGTAGTGCAGTATCTGTTCCATGTTTATCTTTTTACAGAAATAATAGTTTCGTTTAAAGTCAAAATGATAAATTTCCTTGCTACCTTTTTTCAGCTTTTCCTGCAAATTGTATGTAAATGAATGCAAATAAGCAGTCCTCACTACTAAGTTGCTTAGAAGTATAGAAATGCATAAAATTAAGATGGTCAGACAGAGCTGTGCATCTCATTTAGGTAACGAATGTTTACATTTATATTTAACATTTCAGCTTCAAGGGTTTTGTGCATTACAGAGAAGGTGCCTAGAAATTTCGTTATCTTCTGAAGACCTCATGGTCTATGTGCGAGATGGTCCTGTGTCAGCCAACCTAAAAAAAAAAAAAAAAAAAGAAAAAATCTAGGAAATAACTGAAAGGTCAGTGCTGCCGTTTTGAGGCTTGCACCAACATGTACACTAAATTCCACCAGCTTTCATGACCTGCTGTCTGTCTATTCAACACTTTTGCAGTGAATAAGCCTGAAACCAGTGGAAAAGGAAGCACAGAAATGGTCTTTTTAGTTCAGACCCACTTAAAATCTGGCACTCCACCCAGCAGACTCCCCACCCAACTCTAGTGTTGCTATACATCATGAGAAAGGAAAATTCTCTTTGATTTGCAATATGATACCAGGCTTGAGTAATGCCTGTTACGCCATAAGAATTAACGATCTCTGTGCTATTTATAACCATGCAAACTAAATAGTAATTTTTTGTAGAATTACCAGAGTTATATTGTGCTGCATGGACAAATTCAGCAAGTAGGACTTATTAGTGTGTAAAATGGAGTTAATTTATATTGAGTATCCACCAACTTTGGATCGGTGGCTCTGTGTAAATCATCTATTCTGGTCATTAGTTTGGGTTGTTTTCACTGCCTTTGCTGCATGAGCATAAGTATGAAATATTAACTAAACTTCCTTGGTGAAAGTGCCCCCTTATGCCTCATACTTGATGTGGAAAACATTTGCTCTTCTTACAGACCTCACATGTAATTGAAGGGCGAGAACTGTATTATGTAGCTGAAATGCCTAGTGGTAATTGGGATTTAAAACAAATTTCTGTAGCTCTAGAAACAGAAAACCAAGGTATCTCTAGAAAGCCATTCAACGAGCACTTCTGAAATACTGGGAAAAGTGTAGTGAATCTTTCAACAGTTGATTCCATTGTGATTGATCTTACGGATTTTTGAAGTAATTGATGGCATTGCTTTAGTTCAGTCTGTTAGTGCAAATAATTATTAATCAATATGCACTCAGCTCTTACTTTAGAAGATAATTTTAACACATGATTTATTCTGAATGTTTCAATTGCTACCTTTACAAGGAGAAAATCAATTGGCTAGTGGTCTAAAGTACTTTAATTATCTGAAGAGCTACATTCTTTTTTAGGCTTTGTTTTTAGGCTTTTTTCTATGCATTGTCCCACAGTGATAAACCTCTTCTGCTGGGCACTACTTTTCTGTCTTCAGAAATACAGTAATTCTCTATTTCAGGTTATCTTGTCTTAAAAGCTTTCAGTTCAATACTGCAAGCATACCAGGATTAAACCCTAATTTTGGGAATTCAGGGCATACAAACTGGAGAAAAAAATAGAGCTTTATCCGCATGAGAAAACAATTGGGATGTTGGATGGGGTTTTTTTCTTGATGAATTTGTGATCATGTTTGTAATTTCTTTGTATGTTTGCTCATTCATACCAAGCACAGCAATGGAAAATTATAGCTAATTTGAAAGGATAACACGGTGCCAGAACTTAGAGGTTTGAAACATTATAGGACAAAAGGTGAAATCATTAATTCATTTGCAGTGGATATTAAATCCTGAAATATGCATTACTCTCTCATTATATTTATATTTATGTTTTTTAATATCCCTGTAAATATTATTGTCAGTCTGAAGCAGCATTTGTGCAGTGTCCATGAGCATGTCAATACAGCCTTTCAAAGTAATTTGCACTTGGACTGAGCCATAAGGTTATGGAGCCATCTGTCATCATGAAAAATCATTAGAATAAAGAGTGTAATATAATTTCATTCATGTTCATGATACATTTTGTTTCAACTATAGCAGTACAAAATCTTCTGTCAGATGCCCTTGATAGGCCTAACAGGGAAATATGAAAGAATTCTTGTGCCCAAGTAGATCAAATGCCACTGGATTCACACAAAACTAAGACTTCAGCCTGCAGACAGTCTTATGGCTGCTCTTTGAGAGGCAGGGTGGGATGCCATGGAAGTGCATAGGTAAGCGTTTCTGTCTGTAATAACAAAAGGAGCTCACATTCTTGAAATAGCCTGAATTTAATGTTTTGTTTGATAACCATTTTTTATTGTATTTCTTGTATTTCTCCTGAATTATAATGAATCATAAACTCCCAGTTCCCTATTTATTGAGATTAATTTTTTCTAAGTTCTCATGAGTTTCCACAAAACTGTGAAAGATGAATCAATTTTTCTTTTGGAATAGTACAGGATATATTTATGATTTTTTTATCTACCAAAGAAGTGTATATCTTCAAGGTAAGAAAGTTCAGATTTTAGGGCTGTATTTTGCTGGAAATATTCCTTCAGAAGATTCCTTTGAGGATGTTAGTAACGTAAGATTTTTAGAGTCAAATAATAAAGAGACAGCACTATTGTGTGAGGACCCAATTACAGAAACATTTGTACATGTATTTATTTTTAAGTCATTAAGTACTGTTCATATGGAAAACATCATGTCCTTAATTTCTGAGCCTTAATCTTCAAATGTAAGTGTTGTAGAAACAGGGCTGTTGAACCTTTTCTTATTAGGCGCCGAGTGCCTTATTTGCTGTCTGAGCTAGTGGGAGATCTGCCTGTCTGATAGCTTGTATCAGGTAACTCTGTTATCCAGACAATTAGAAAGGAAGGAGTGGTTTTGCTTTAGGGTGCAAAAATATATTTTACTTGATAGTAGTTGCTACGGCTGACTTAACGACTGGCTCTGAATGACCTCATAGAGAATGCCTTGGAAGGAATGTTATGGTGGTGTGTATTTTCTTGCTAAGAGGCTGTGACTGATGGCCATACTTTAAATTATGTTTTTAGATGAGACAGAAATAATAGCAATGTGAATATTAGAATTAATCTTTGTTCATTTCAAGTGGGTGATTAAGGTTGTCAGGGGCTTGATTTGGGATCAAGACTTCTATAGGAGCAAGAGAAGGGTCAGTCTTTAGATATATTTACTGCTCTTGCTTGGTGTCTGAGAGTCTGCATGCTATTGCCCCTTCTGCAGAAATAACAGCTCTTTTGTTTTCCTATGTGACAATGCTTGTAATCTGAACTTTTGCCTTAGTATGTCTAGCTAAAGTTATTAACAAGAATCCTGACCTGTTTTAAATCAGTTGGATTTTTCCATTCAGTTCAGTTAATGGCCTTTCTACTTTAACTCAATATCCTTTTTGAAGAACAGCTTTTAAAAACCTGGGATTGGAAGCAGTGCTATATTCTCTGCCTTATGAGAAAATATAGATGGAGAATGTGTTCATATTGATAATCAATATTTTTAACTTAGCTGTTTTAACTATACCTATTTTTGGAGGTGATTATCTACAACACCAGATAGTCTGTCTAATTGGTATAGTAAAGGTGATCTCTATTAGCTTGTTTAGTTTAACTTCCAACAGAAGTGAACTATTCAGGAAGTATATTTAGAAAAGCCTATTTTTAGAGTTCTAACACTAGAACAAAGGACAGGAGATCATGAGGATATGCTGGTAGGACTGCCACATGCAGAAGTACAATAGCGAGCACCTCTGACTGCAGAGGAACTGATGAAACACTGTAAAATCTAGTTGGTATGTGTGAAAGATCAAACAGGTTAACTCCTGGGATTTTTCTAGCAAGATACTTTCTTCCTTCCATTCTGTTGCCTGCTGTCTTCAGAGCGCAGTAGTTTTGAAGCTCTGCAGATTTAAAACATCTGCCTTTCCATCTCCAGTGTACTACAGAACGATAGCTCTCAAATTCAGCAGTCACAAAAGTTTTAGCTGACATGTTAGGCTGCCCTTGTTTCTTAGGAATTTTTATCCTCTGTCAGGCTACAGGCTAAGCAGGTGTGCCAGTGTTTTCTACTATGTGACCCTACTGTTATTTTTTTTTTAAATAATTCCATAATAAATAGCCCTTATTATGGAATTCAGATACAGCTAATTAACTCAGGATTAGGGACCTAAATTATTTTGTATTGCATGATTTAGTATTTTCATCAGTGTTTGAATTCTGTTCTTGATATGCATGAAAACAATGGCAGGCTTGGTATTGTTGTAAGGAAAAAGTTTATCATTTTATATTAAAATAAATCTGCAAATAGATGAATTTTATTAATTCTAAATAGGTGATCATGTACTTATATATAAACCACTGGAATTTTCATATTGCAATGCATGTGCTTGATTTGGTTCATTGGGTGCAAATAAGTATGAACTAAAGATTCATATACACTTGTGTCATATAAAGAAGTGTGCATTAA
>JAVHNF010058955.1:4657-17611 GCA_034783455.1 Micropsitta finschii
GGTTGGAAAAGACCTTTAAGATCATCAAGTCCAAACATTACCCCAGGACTGCCAAAACCGCCACTAAACCATGTCACTAAGGGCCTCATCTACATGGTCTACACTTCGAGGGATGGCGATTCCACCACTTTCCTGGACAGCCTGTTCCAAGGCTTGATAACCCTCTCTGCGAAGCAATTTTTCCTAATATCCAATCTAAACCTCCCCTTATGCAGCTTGAGGATGTTACCTCTTGTCCTATCACCTGTCACTTGGGAGAAGAAATCAACACCCACCTCATTCCAATCTCCTTTCAGGTAGTTATAGAGAGCAATAACGTTTCCCCTGAGCCTTCTCCCCACTAAAAAGCCTCAGTTTTCTCAGCCATTCCTCATAAGAATTATTCTGCAGACCCTGCACCAGCTTTGTTGCCCTTTTCTGGACCCTGCCATTGAAAGTAGCATTTCCAGCACCCTAACATTTAAAGTAGCCTACCAATTTGGTGAACTACTTTACAGACATCCTGGCTTCTATGTTCTATGCTACAACATGAAGTGGCTTGCATTAATTCCCACAGATGCACACATATTCAGAGCTTTAAGGATACACACTCAGGAGGGACCTAGGAGCTGTGACAACCGAGCAGTTCCAAAGCTGTAGATCCCACATGGACAAATATCTTACAGCAAAAGAGTTGCATCAGAACAAAGGCAACTGCTGCAAGCACACGGTCCTTTCCATGTACCTGTGGAAAGAACTACTTTCAGATAGTATAGGAAGGACAACGAATAGTAAATTTTCCAGAACTCTTGTAAGAAAGCAGAGAAAGTTTGAGAAGACTGGCAGTATTTCCCTAACATTTAAAATAATCAACTTACAGTATATCAAATGGTTTAGACATAGTGGATATAGGCTGACATTTCTTCCTCGCAGGTATATTTATGAAAACACAAACACATGCATCCATAAATGTATTGCGTGAGAAATAAATAATAGTAGACAATAACTCTTTCAGAAAGAACTGCCTTTGCACTATGTAAAATCAGTGGTCACCTTTTAGCACTGAACCAAGAAAGAATATTCTGTTTCAAGGTGGGCTATGTGCGATAAGAAGCACCGAACCCCAACAGTACTTCCTAAGCTTCATCTTCTGTTTACAGGGGTAAGAAGAAGAATGGATAAAGTGTAAAGGTCTTTTAGCACCTTCAGAAGTCAAATCTGACACCTGCAGAATCCTGACAATATGGAAATGATCACCTTTGTGCCCCAGAGTGCTTTCCTGGCTGGACACTTGCTGCATGCTATGTTGTGGCTGCTTCAGAAACCATTAGGATTCTCCTTTGTGTCTTTAGCTTGAACATCCTTCTTGGAATACATTTGAAGTTGGGGGTCAGCTTCATATATGGTCCTCCTTGTGCTGCAATTAACAATTTATGAGAATCAGAAAAAAAGTACTTTTCCTTTGCTTTTCCTGAAAGAAGTTATGCTTCCAGTTCTTCAGTGGTAGGACTTATTGCTTGAATAATTGCAGCATGTGCCAGATTTCCAAAACTGCCTACTCAATGACCATAAACTACAAAATACATGCAGAAACTGAAGAAACGAAGAAGTGAATAGGTAATCTGCCTCTGTGTGCCATTACAGTAGTAGTTGTTCATGCACGTTTTATGAATGTGGTTTTATGTATGTCATTATGGAAATCAAAGGCTAAGCTTGTACTGAGAAGCACCAGACAAACTATGACATCGTTAAACTACCCACAAATGTTTGACTGGAGGTCATTCTCAGCCCTTGGGAAGAAATATCAAAGAAGAAAAACTTAAGATGGCTACAACTAAAAGCACAACCTAAGACTTTAATCACTGCCCCATTGGAAGCAAGAACCAAGGCCCACAAGGGCTCCAGACAAACTGCAACTCAGCATCTGCTTAACACATCTTTTACGTATCCTTCTCAGGGTAGGATGGATGAGGAATTAAAGGAGATGCCGTGCAAACAACTCACTACGCAATTCTGAGGTGAAATTTTAATTGCATAAAAATAAAGGCCTTTGGCTTTATCATTACAAAACCAATTTTATCTTTGTCCTCTTGCATGTTTAAATTGCTCTTGATTGTGCAAGCGAAGACACCACCTGGTTGTGCAATCTCCAGCAAGGTGACATTTATACAGCAAACACAGGTAAGAAACTGAGCTTCTAAAATGCTAGATGCATAAATGTAATTGTTTGCTTTCCTGCTATTATTCTAGACTGTAATATAAATACCATCCCTTCAATACAGCTATGTAAAAAGATGAATTCTGCACCACATACATAGATTTGAAAGGCATCTTTTTCTGTAGCAGTGAATCCAATCTCATAACTCGCATCAGGTTATCATAAAACACGTTTTAATGAAAATCTATGGGCAGAAGCAAGGTGGCCCTTCACACAGAAACTTCTAAGCCCAATCACAGTATCTTCACACATGTATCTGAGTACTACTTAGAAGAACCACTTGCCAAAGAGTGCACATATCACCAGCTACACAAAAAGGAAAAAATGTTTTGAGGTATTTACTCGAATATTTGTTCTTTCCCTTTCTGTAGCTTATAAAGCATTTTTTGGCAGTAAACCCTGTACTGTGTTATTTCCCTGTTTCTCTGTAAAAATTGCCTTTCAGAAATGTAAATTCATCCATCCATACATCACAGCTACTTATGCTGAATAACCCAAATGAATAATCCAGCAAGTATTACAAAAACATACAGTCTTTAATTGCAGACTTTCAGGGGGACTTAGAGAACCAGGGAACATGGTTCTCTTAGCCCTCAGAGACACACAGAACCACTGCCTTTGTCTTATTCTGAATTAGCACTACACAGTTCTCAAAAGATCTAAGTCCTCTTGGGCAATTCCAGAAGCTTTCTAGCTCCTGTATATGCAGTCAAATTCATCTATCGGATGTGTCAGAGTTAATGGATCTCTGAGGCCAAATGAAAGTAAGATACGATTCTGAGATCTTTGGCAGTGGTAAAACTTACCAGTGGCATCATGAGTAGAGCTGGATAGCATTTACACCTGCCTTTGATCTCCCTTCTTCTCAGTTAAGAAAATGGACACATCAAACAGTTGCCAAAAGAAAGCTGAGACTGATGTTCACCTGCCGCTCTGCTTTGGTTACTGCTATTAATTATGCACAAATTCCTTGAACTTTCAAGGGTTTATGGATATCTTGATGTCCTAGCTTCATTTCGCTGGCATCTATTAAACTTTCAAAGAACCTGCCTGCCTCAGGTGGTCTTTTCTTCTGATTTGGAGCTACATCATTGCCACTGCAACACTGCAACAAACAGGGAGCCCCGAGGCAACCAGAGCAGCTCATCCCACAGAGCTCAGATGATTAAACATGATAATGTTTACTTGCACAAAACACACAACATCCTGTGAAACAAAAGGGCTGGGATGGGTCACTCCGGTTCGCCAACCACGCAGTGTGACTACCTGCAGCCAGCACAAGCCATAATCTCACCAATGCTTCTCTGGGAATGCCTGCAAGGAGAATGAGGCTGAGCCCATACCGTGCCACCTCCCTCCCGCACATGGCAAGATCGGCACAATCTCTCTGCAATAACTCTTGCGTAACCAAGCAGTGAATCCAGCTCTCAGTATCTTCAGATTGCAAACTGAGCTGAAATACCTGTCATTACATAAGGTGGGTTGCCTGAATCAGTTCCAAGCAGGTGGGGGAAGGGGGACATAACAAAAGCAATCAATACACCCTGCACAACCAAGGGTGCAATTAAGGAAAATTTCTGAATGGCTCAGCCCACAGTTTTGCACAGGAAATGCAATGGAAATAGAGCACACTTCTTCTCCAATTGTTTCCTGTTTACATGAAACCCAACATTGAAGGGACCCTATAAGGGAAAACCCCATAGCTGTATATAAAGGAAAACCCCAAGAGCTATTCAGGTTAATGAGGTCTGCAAAGAGAGGTTCATACTGCGCCTTAAAGACTGTCTTCTTCTACCCTTTTAAACTCTCTCTGTCCTCGACTCAGAGGAAAATGTTTCAATATACAAGGCCCTTTTCTATTAACCATTAAGCACATTTAGGTTTAACCATCTTTATACTTGGGAGCAATGAAGAGTGATCCGGAAAGATTAGACAGAATACAGTGAATTCCTCCTGGACTTGCAGGACACGCCAGCTTGAAATCCTCTGCAAAGAAGATAATTTCCTAAGCCTTTGAGATGTTGACCAGGAAGGTTTGGTGATATTTTTTCCACTGGATTCATTCTCCAGCCTTCTTGCTTATTATTTCCCAGCTATTTTAACTGCCTAAACTATACTGAACTGAATTAAATCTAATGTAGAGTTATGTCATCATCCTAACAACAAGTACAGAGCCAGCCAATTCATCCATTATCATCTTGTAAAATAACTTTGAAATTTGCCTTTTGTGATAACAGTGATTGATCCTAAAAACATCACCAACCTCTGATTTTTCTCTCCCCACAAAGACAATGAAGTACAGAAAGAACAGACGGATCTCTGGTCAGTTCTGCAAGCATGGTACTGTAGAAAGAGCACCCAGTGTCTACAAGAGTTTGCAGCTGGGATTATCCATTGTTCTTCCACTGATAGATAGTAAAGAACAGTTACTGTAATTCTGTATTGGGTACAGAACCCGTGCAGGTTACTGCATTGCCTGTTGTAACTGAAATAGCTGGGAAAGCTTATGTAAAAAGCAAAGACCTTCTAAAAGTTTACCATTTAAATACAGAGCTAAGTCTGTCTCCACACTTAAGTTTTATGCAAAGTCCCATGCAGAACATCTATATTCCCACGTTATGTGTTGATGTTTCAATGCTCTCAGGGACTTTATCTGATTTTACCTTATTTGATGTGCAGGAGAAACTTTGCTTTGGGAAAAGGCTACTGTACCCATATTTACTCTGCTATGTCTATTGTTTGTTTAGGACAGCTATTCTGGTGGGCTTCATGGACAGCAATAAGAAGGACTGAAAAAGAGAAGAAAGCCTAGTGTCTCAAGTAAAATAATGATTTTGTAACTGAACAGTAACTGTATTAGAGATCAGCTCTAAGTAAAGAAGGTACACACAGAATAGCTTAAAGACAAGAGTGATCTTCCTTTCGAGAGCTTTTCCTGCAAGGTGAGAACATTTCACATCTCATTAATACCTGAAATGGTCTTGTGCTTTTTGCCTCTGGAAATCTGTACTTTACGCTTCACTTCCCACCTATTGATTCAAAACTTGGTCGTGACTGGGGAAAAGGATGAAAGTGAAATGCTGAAATTTTTGCTACTATATTCCAGCCCACATCGCTATAATGGCACAAGGCTAAGAATTGTTTCAAGTCTCCCAAATTAACCTCATAGCATGGTTACCCAAGTGACACCAAAAATGTACTGTCTTAACACATTGCTAGAGAAGTTACAGAAAAGAATAGCAATAGTGGTTGTTCTACATTTCACTTGGAAAGAGCAACCCTGAAAGGTTTGAAACCTTTGCTGAATTCAATGCAATGAACTTAACTGAACTTCAGAATGCACAGCATATTGAGATTTTAGAACTCGTTCACATTCGCTGTAAGAGAAGAGTAAGAATCAAAATCAAAGACCTTCAATATTCAAAAACCCTAATACAGTTAAAACCAGAGCATGCACATTTGCTGGATCTTCATCCTGAGGTGAACTGCAAGCAGCTCCCAAACTCAAGAGAAATGGTACCACCTCACGCATGACCATAGTCCAGGCTGGTATCAAATAAAATGCGATGCTGTAAAACACATAGTACACTCAACTCACAGCAAAGTGGAAATGGGGGTTTAACCCCATGCACCAGTGCCTGTGGGTGCAGTAACCCTCTATGAAGTAATGCTCGTTACAATTTGCTTTTGAGCAGTGCCATAAAATTGATACATGGCATGGTGCTACATGAGGATGGTACCATTTCCTACTCAGGTGTGTTAAATCAGTATTTGTCATTAGTCTGAGTGCACTAACCTTTGGTGAGAAGTCAAAATACAAACATAGTTATTTACCTAACCTGGGTTAGAAATAGGATTACCATTTAAATACATTTCAAGGTCTACTGGGATAAGCTATTTCGCAAAACAGTTAATGGCACACCTCTCTCCACAAAGCGTGGACACTACTGAAGTGTTTACTGCCTTTGTTTACAAGCCAAAGATCAAAAGATATTTTAAGCTAAACAGATCATAACCTGAAAAAGGTGAGGAGCAAGCCAAGAAAGTCAGATGGACAGAGCACCAACACCAGGAACTAAAGACTCCAGCTTTGGTTAGATAGCTTAGCCTTAACCATTGAACTGAACCAGTGAAAATGCTGCAGCCCTTTATGAACTAATAAACTGCCAGGAAGAATTTAGAGGCATACTAATTATGGTATACTAATAAAAAAACAAGATTGTGTTAATATTTGCAGAAGAACAGGTTTAAGTGCAACTTCTGCAAAAACTGCATGGAAAAGAGCCGAACCAGTGCTTTCACTTGGCACAAAAGTATTGTGGGGCCATAGGTGGGGAGGAGCTAATGAACAGTATCTGTCATGTGCAAGTATCTGTCATCTGCAGTACATCTGTGGGGTATGCACATCAGCACCTCTTTAGACTCAAGCAAATTTAAACAGAGACTGAGAGGTATTTACTCATAAATAAGCCAAATATCTAAATTCCAGGATGTGCACAAATTACCTCAAGTTATTAGATGATGAAAGCTGATCCAAGGAAGGTCAGCAGGCATTAGTGTCAACGTACACTAAAGAAAATAAGAGACAGAAACACTTTACAAAATATTTAGGAAAATCATGTAAGGATTATTTCTGTAAGAGAATCAGGCCTTTATCTGGCTTTGAATGTCCCCTTTTTAAGTTAGCATTCTTAACCAGCTGCTCACGGTAAAAAAGAAAACTTGTCCTATGGCATTAGTGGAAGCTTTGCCTCAGCAAAGCATGTAAGAGATGGGTTTGCTTCCTAAAACACAATAGCAAAATTGTAGCACCACAGGTAGAGACTTAAAGCTCCTTCTGTACATGTTTCTGATACCAACCACAAAAGGTATCCCTCCAAAGTCAATTGGAACAGTCAATTGGAAGATGCTTTCTGACTGTTTAGCTGCAGTGGTACACCTGAAATTCTGAACAGACCAGAGAATCATGAATAATCTTTACTTTAAAAATGAAACACTGATTCTATTTTATAATTAAAGCAAATGTACATGTAATGTGCATTTAGTTTAAAACCTGACTCACAATATCAAAATGCCTGAATCCTGGAGTACCACCAAAACCTAGCTAGATTAATTTTTAATCACTGCAAATCAGGATAGAAATTGCCAGCTAGTAGAGAGCAGAGTAAAGGTTAATGTGGCCCAGAAATTTCATTGCTGGAGAAGCACTCTCATCCTAAAATCAAGTATGTTCAAACAGCACAGAAAGAAATGGTGGCTCACACTTTTTCTGCTGTGCTGTAACCAGCAGGATGTTTCTCCCTGTGAATCTGAAGAGGGCTGGAAGCATCCCTAACTAAGCTTCATTTCAGTGAACAAGGTCGTACGGTCTGCTGGGCAGCTTCTCAGACCTCCGTGGCTGGTACAATGTTTTACGCTTCATTTGAACCAAACCAAATCTGTTTCTCTCTCCATCAGCTTTCCACCCATTGCCTCTGCCTGGCAGACACACACAGGCACCCTTTTCAAAGTCAGCCCATGATGCTGCTTCCAACTAAAGCATCAGGCTCCCTTCTGTAGATGGTTTCAAATTTTAGTCCAAATGTAGAGCTGAAGTCTACATTGGTTAACAACAGCAGAAAGAAATTCATCCAAATTTCTGGGAAATACAAGTACTCTTTCAGCGAGCTGCCAAGTCTGAAGCTTTAAAATGTATCAACATACTGTGTAGGCCAATAAGTAGTGCTGGATTAAACATAAATGCTAAAGGCCTATTAAAGTCATTAAAATTAACTTAACAACGTAGACTTAATACCTCTAACTGCATTAAGATGCCTCAGCATGCTTGTAAAATAAACAGCTGGAAAATCTGGCCTAACTATCCATATTACTAATACAGGGATATTTCCTTGACTCTGCCCACAGCCCAAAGCCTCTTCCATAGATACAAATCTCTTCCCTCATCTTAAACAAAAAGCCAAGTGGCCAGCTTTGGCCTGGGGATGGGATATGGCACAAAACTGTAGGACCAGCAGTTCTGGGATCCAAGCAGGGTGGGAGCAAACTTACAGTTTCCAGCCTGCAAGTGTTCTCTAGTAAGGCAGCAAAGCGCCCTCCTTGACTCTCAAGACAGTATTTGAAAGTTAGGTGGCAAAGTCCTGGTTTCTATTTTAAACTCTGCACAGAAGCAGCTATTTATCCCAGAAATTCATCATCCAGTTGCATAAGGGGACATAAAAATGTCACCAGGAGCAGGTGCTGCAGTCTGGAGCTGGAAGAGAGTTTATTTTCTCCAGCATCACTGCCCACCCCATCCTGTGACAGAGTGCCATGCTGAAGAAAAGCTTATTGCTCACCTTAGGCAACAGAAATGAAGAAATATCTTAGTAGAGTAGACCCCAACAGAGTACACACTACCACTTACTGATAAAGATAAGGCATCTTTTTAAAGGCTCTCGTATTATTGTCTGTTCAAGGCCTGGTTTCTGTTTACTTGGGTAAAATAAATCTGAATTTATGATTTACAAATAGATGATGCCAGATGCTCTTTGCCAGTAAATATAATACAAATTCAAACAAGGCTGGGATTGAGAAGGACTAATTTAATCGTAGAATCATAGAATGGTTTGGGTTGGTTTAAGGGACCTTAAAGCTCATATGCCCTGGGCAGGGGCACCTTCCACTAGACCGGGTTGCTCAAAGGCCCATCCAACCTGGCCTTGAACACTGCCAGGGATTTAGCAGCCACAGCTTCTCTGGGCAACCTTTGCCACTGCCTCACCATCCTCACAGTGAAGAATTTCTTCTTAGCATCTCATCTAAATCTACCCCCGTTCAGCTTAAAGCCATTCCCCTTGTCCTGTCACTACGCACCCTTGTAACAAGCCCCTCTCTATTCCCATTTTCTTCAGGTACTAGAAAGCTGCTATAAGGAAGCCTTCTCTTCTCCAGGCTGAACAAGCCCAGGTCTCTCAGCCTGTCTTCATAGGAGAGGTGCTCCAACACTCAGAGCATCTTCATGGTCCTCTTGTAGACTTGCTTGAGCAGGTCCATATCCCTCTTGTGTCAGGGGCCCCAGAGCTGAATTAAGTACTGCAGGTGGGGTCTCACAAGAGCAGAGGGGGAGAATCACCTCCCTCGACCTGCTGGTCACGCTCCTTTTGATGCAGCGCAGGACACGGTTGGCTTTCTGTGCTGCAAGCACACACTGCCAGCGTTGAGCTTCTCATCAACCAATACCCCCAGGTCCTTTTCCGCAGGCCTGCTCTCAGTCCATTCTCTGCCCAACCTGTAGCTGTGCCTGGGATTGCTCCAACCCAGGTGCAGAACCTTGCATTTGGCCTTGAACTTACTTATGAGGCTGGCAATAGCCCACCTCTCAAGACCATCAGGGTCTCTCTGGATGGCATCCCTTCCCTCCGGTGTGTCAACCACATCACACAGCTTGGTGTCATCAACAAACTTGATGAGAGTGCACTAAATCCCACTGTCCATGTTGCTGACAAAGACGTTAAATGTAAAACAACAGCTCTGCTCATCATTTAATTCTCACTGCATGGGCCCAAGCTGCTAGGCACTGCTTTTGAGAATCAGTAAAAGTAAGTGTGAGAGTACAAGCACACACCCTCCTGATACTGTTTGCTTATGTATTTGGTCCAACATGTATTCAGAATCAATGACAAAAATGTAAATCCAAAAGTGAGTAAAGCTGGTCACACAGTTTCTTAGCTTTGCCACTGAAATGCCTGTTGGCTTTTTAGGGGTTGGTTCGAAAAGCTGACAGTGATTTCCACCATGAAGAAACAGCTAACAGAAGACACCAGAGAATCTGCATGTTTAATGGCCTCCAGCACTTACAAAAGTCACAATCAAAAATGCCAAGATTTTCAAACTTAGAATTTTTGTTTACAAATGCTAAATATCACTGATCTCACTGAACCTGGAATACTGAAACCTGCAATAAGAAATGCCATAAATAGTTTGGCTTGAGAAAAGCAATCACACCTAAAAAGAACCAGAAATGCAACCCTTTCCAGGTTGAAGTTCCTTAAAGCAAAACTACCATGCCCGGGCACTCAGAAGGGTGCCTCCGTTCAGCTGCTGCTATGCAGAACCAGCACACAGGGGCTGTAGCTTCAATGCAGAGAGCGTTTCAAAGGCACCGTCAGTGCTAGATTCTGCTTCGTGACATTGGGGCGTGCCATCTGCTCTCAGTCTGACACAAAACTGATGAGCAGGAACCAGCACGGAGGAAAAAAGCACGCTTCATTCGCAGCAATGCAGCTACAAGGTGATGCTGTGTGGTACAATCTCCTGGAAATGAATAGATAATGCTCTTTGAACCATGAGGAAAGAAGCTGTTTGCCAATTAGTTCCCTGGTAATTGGCCATGCAATGTCACTCTTTGCATGAGGATTGCTGGGAAAAACATTGGACATCATCTGATTAAAACAAGAGAAAAGAGCATTATGTGATGGCAACTTAATGAGATGGGATTCAAACTAGCCCTTAGCAAACTGGACAAGAAAAATAAATGGTGGCCTGTTCAGAAGAGATTAAGAAGACAGGATAGTTGTAACCATCTGGGATACCCATGGACAAAGCCTAGGAACCTAGTCTGTAAAGGGAAAAACCCCAAAGCTGTAATTTTCCGTGCATGCTAACCTGGATCCTCAAACATTTCAGGAGTGTCGCTTAAGACCCCTGGTATTTGAGAAGACATGCAGGAAATGAGCCGTACCTCCAGAAGTACATAGGCATTGCACATTAAGAACAGACATCCTTTGAAGTGGCAAGAGACACAGACATTTAATGGCTCCAGGTGAAAGATCAAAGCAGGAACGCAAGCAGGGCTCTGACGATGAAGGGCTGCTGCAGCTCACCCAGACAGGAGCCAGATGAAGCTCTTCCAGGAGCACCCTATGTCCAGGGTGGGTGATGAGCAGGGGCTTTGATCACCCACATGCCTCCAGGAAAAGCAGGGCAGTGGGGAATCAGCAGCTCTGCTGCTGTTATCAGCCATGGCCATGTATGGTTCCCACCCTGAAAGGACTTTCAGACACAGGCTGCCTGTATTAGTGTCTTCTACAGGCATGAGGCTGAATTTAATAGGTCAAAACACTGCTGCGGAGCAGGACCTGAAGAGGCAGTAAGGCTGAATGAAGCAAAGTCCCAGGCAGTGATGCTGTGGATGGCTCTGCCCCAAGAGCTGCATTTCACAGACTTCCCACCCATGCTGGGGCAGGGGGGGTCAGGCCCCTGTATTCTGTTGCTATTATTCACTTATGGGTGAATTATATTAACATTTGTATCCAAATGTAGATGCCTCCTACCTCCACGGAAGCCAAATACAAACACACTTATACAGTGTCTGGGACACAGCCCTAGTAACAGAGATAAAAATCAGCACATCCAGGGAACAAGAACGAAAAGGCAGTGCAAGAGTGAGTCAGCAAATGTAAGCAATATGTTAGTCAGGCAAGCATTTCTGAATGCACCTCAAGGTTGTTCTCACTTCAAAGTTACATCCCCGATAACCTGGACAGCACATCACCCTCATATGAGGGTCCCCCTTCCTTTCATCAAAGGGTCTCTGCATTTTCATACTGGTATGGCAATGGCTTTAATGCAGATTTCTCCCATTGCCCTCCCCCCATTCTTAGGTCTGGGAAGTGAAAAAATCTGTGCCATGTTTAGAAAGATGGAGACACGAGCATGAGATACCTGGTAAAGCAAAGGAGGTCGGCTGCACTGCTGCGTCAGGTGTCATGATAAAGACTGCAGGATTAGCCTGGTCATTTCACCGGCCATGAAATGCTCCACTGAGCCTGTTTACAAATTAGCCTGTGGTCTGGCTCATCCTCCTGCCAGCCCACTGTTCTGTGCAAAACAAGTGACTTGGTGCCACAGTGACCACCACAACCTGCCCCATCAGCAGGTGCACCTGCCCCTCTGCAGTGAGCCATCGGACAACAGGTCTGAACTTCTCGCTCGAGTCACACACATCACAAATGACCACACCACATTCAGTGGACACAGCTGCAGAAAGCAGTGAGTGGGAAGGTACAAGGCCAGGAGGTTTTACAAAACTCACTGGATTTTAAGTCACCAGAAATATTTTTTGCAATTTTTCTGATCTAAATTCTGTTTTTCTACTGCTTCGAAAATGCAGACGAATTAACTCATATCCTTATACACTCTGGCACTCTGAAGAGGATACTTGCTTTTGTAAATTATATTTATAAAGCAAAAGCTATTTAATACCTGCTTAACATATATTCATAACCTTCAAAATGTCCCCTGTGAGTCAACACACCCTGACTTGAACAGACATTTCTTTCCTCCTTCTGTTCTGCAAGGCTTTCTTCAGCATACAGTCGCTACCCCAGAGCATGGCCTTAGTAGCCTAAGCCCCTGCTTGCATTAACTGGTTCAACACTGGAGATGGGTAGTTTTATTCTGGAAGAGGAGCAATTGCACAGGGAGGACTGCACATAAGCCAGTCTCCTGGAAACAAGCCCTTTTCGGTTTAATCTTCATGCTTTCTAGTGATCCCCCACATACTACCATTGATTCCACAGCCACATCCTGCATTTGTATACAAATCATAGGTATTACTGCAGGATGGCAGCTTATTCTGACTTCAGCAACACTCATATCTCTCTCTGAATCAAAGCTACAGCTAATGCCAGAGCCACCTTATGTACTCATGCACAGAAATTTACATCCTTTTCCCATTCAAGTCATAGGCATGTCTCTCACTGACTCGGATGACTCCC
>JAVHNF010058955.1:28143-38301 GCA_034783455.1 Micropsitta finschii
GAACAGATTATTCATTTTTTTTCTGTGTCAAAACAGCAGCCTCTTTGCAGCACTACTCATTGAGGCCTAGGCTCTAAAGAGGTCCCAGTGCAATGCACACTGCAGGATGGGGGCCTCTCTAAAGTGAAGCAGGAACATCTGGAATGAAGCAAGAAGGAACTCGTTCACTGCCATTAGACCAATTCACTGTCAGACAGGCTCCGTTCACGTCAGCCTCAGAGGGCTGACCTCCAGGGGCAAATGCAGTGAGGAAATAATCAGTAGGATGAGGCTGCGCTGAAGAAAAACCTGGGTGCCAGTGACCAGTGAGTGCAGAGGATGAACACTTGCCCCAGGGAGCAATGGACCCTGGGACAGGCTTGGAGGACAGAAGCAAAGGAGGAACAAGCTTTGGCCAAACAGATCCAGACACCATGATCCATCCAGACCAATCAAACCAGCACCCAGGGGTACGCCGCTACCCCTTACGCTTTGTGTTCAAGCTTTTCCAGGTTTTGGCTTGCACAGTTATAATTAAAAGAGCTTGTCAGTGCTTTAACCAGCTCAGAACCCAGAGGGTATGTAAAGGGATCCATGTCCTTCCTCAAACTGGCCTACATCTTCATATGTGACCCAGTCAGAATCCAAAGACTCTTCTCAAAATCCAAAAGACAGGGTCAACTCCTTAGAGCCACCTCACCCCCCAGCACCGCACAGCCTAGGGGATTTTATGGCCTTGTAAGGTATCGAGAAAGATGTCTAAAGTTAAGCAAAATAACAAATGCCACACCTACAGAATGTGTTTACCTCCATGTTAGACATGGTAATAGTATGGCATCCTAATTTAAATGGAGATTACAGTATAAAATCCTACTAGCTTTTCCTGAAGCAAGTCCACTTAGTCCACCTTCCTCCCCAGAGGACAAACAACTGTGTTCATCCCTACAAACTGCTACTCAACAACTTCATCTTAAAATGCTCTTACATTAATGATGCGTATGTTAAGGCTACACCTACAAACCCAAGAAGCCACGTATTGCCATCAGTATCTGCATAAGCAAACCTATGGTGTCACCCTGATATGAAGAAGAAAAGCCTTCTTATATAGCCCTTAGCTGTTGCATTTTACCAGTTAAGTTCCCCCACAAAATTCAAGCGCTGGTACAGCAGCTTTCATTAAGCAGGTGAATATCCTGAAGATAAAGCCACACAATTTAACCTAAAACTCCAAAGGGTCTTCAGCAGCATTTTGAGGACAAGTCTGCCACGACAGTGGGCACAGCTCCATTTCGTTTCCAGAAACACTCCCAGGCCACAAGCAGATTGCTCTCCTTTACTTTCATGTGAATCAAAGGTAATAATTCATCAGTTCCCTTAGAGAAGGCAAAACTAGACTGAAAAGCGTGTGCACGCAGACCACTGTGCCTCTTTAGCTGTACAGCAGCAACATAAACCTGATGGTTCCTTCCTTTGAAGCTGGGAAGAGAAAGCCTGGTGTTACAGGAGTCCCAGCTGGAGACTCTGCAGCACATGAGACTGCCAGGGAGATTGTAACAACACTGCTTAGCATTTATATAGTACCTGACATCCTCAAGTCACTCGGCAAACATTACTGAAGTCATCAAAGCACCTCATGAGAGCATTTCAGCATTATTACTCCCTACCCCTCTGGTCTTTCCCTGCTGGAGAAACTGAGGCCTAGGAGAGATTATGTAATAATGTTCCCAAGGTCATGCCATGAAGCGCAGCAGAGCCAAGATGACACAGGAATACTGGCTCCTAGTCATGTTCTTTAATCTAAACCACATCTCTGCTGAGTTATTTGGCTATAAAATACACTCAGGTCCCCCTCTCCATCCTCTTTTACCAGTTTGTCCTCTTTTGATGCCAATTTTTTTCTGGAACATGGACAAAATGGGAAGCATCCAACACTCCCAGCCCTAGAGTATCTATATGGTCTCCTTTTTCCTGAAACATGAGTGACACTAGGTAACCCTCAAGAGCTAATGAGTTCACCTGCAGGGGAATGAAGATGCACACACACTTAAAGGGCCATTTTAATTAAACTGCATTTAGAAGCCCCCAGAAGAGTCATTGGAGGATTCTAGCAAGTCCCTGGCTGAGATCCACCTAGGATCTGGGCCCATTCTAGCTTGCAAACATATGCACCAAAGCTTGGACCCAGAGACAGTCTTATCCTGCCATCATCACCTGAGGGTAGCACTGGGAAGCTCCTCACTTGGGAGATTCAGGGACTGAAGGTATCTGAGAGGGCAGGTGGCACTGCTGAGGGAAGGCATGTGGGCAGTGGGAAAGCAGGGGGCAAGGTGGCAAGAGACACCACGGGAGCAGCAGACAGGGTGAGACTGGCACCAGGTCAGGGTGGCTGGGGACAATGCAGCAGCAAAGCACGAGTGAGCACAGGCAAGGTGTGAACACAAGACCCGTGCTGACAGCCAATGCCAGAAGCAAGGTGTCGGGCACGTGTGACAGCGGGAGATCCCGGCCGGAGGGCGGCCCGGGGTACAAGGGAGGAGAGAGCAGTGGCAGCCGGGGCGCTCCCTCCACGTTGCCAGCCGAGGCCCGCGGAGCAGCGTGGACCGCGCCCGGGACCAGGGATGCTGCCAGGGCAGTGTGGGGCACCAAGCAGGCTACCGGCACAGCGCTCCCGTTCGGCGGGCAAGGCTGTGTGCATGCATGTGTCCGTTTGCGTGTGTCTGTGTGCGTGTGTCCGTACGGCTCTATCTCCTCGCAGCCCGGGCAACCCCGCGGAGTCTCTGCGCGGCTCCCAGCACAACGGATCCCGCCGCGGCTCAGCTCGCCCCAGCTCCCTGCACACGCCGGGAAAGTTAATAGCCGCATGGCTCCAAATGAAGTTTTATTAGGAGCTGGGGGAGGGGAGCGGGAAGGAAAGGGGCTCCTCGGGGAGCACTGGCAAACGCGCAACTTGTTTTAACGAGCGGGGAGCGGGAGGGACGGGCAGGGATGGAGGCACGGGAGGCCGAGGGCAGAGCCTGGGCACGTGTGCGGCTCGGCGCCTCCGGGCGACCCGGAGGCCGGGGCACGGCAGGAGGCGTTGGCGGCGGTGGTAGGTCGGGGCCCGCATCGCAGCACACCGAGCTGCACCGCACCGCCGGCGGGATGCCCTGGCCTTGCATAACCCGGCGGGGCGGCCCCGCTCACAGGCGCGCAGGTAGCGCCGGGCAGTAGCTCCCACCCGTGTGCCCGCGCACGGCGGCGCGGAGCCGCACCGCGCTTCACCGCGCTGCCGGACGCACACAGCGCACACCCGGATGGGCTCAGAGCCTCCCCGGTGATCGGCGGGGCCGGGGGGCGGCACTCACCAGTTCTCCTGCATCCACTGGATGGCCGCATGCTCGTTGAACTGCTTCTCGAATTCGTATTCCTGCAAAGTCAACACTGACATGTTCATTGGCCCGGTGGCTGCGGAACCGCTCTCCTCGCAGAAATGCTGCCTGCCGCCGCCTCGGAAGCCGGGCCGCTGCGCGCCCACCGCCGGAGAGCCCCCGCTTGTGGCCTGGCCCGCCCCGCCTCAGCGGTATCCCGGGTTTAACATAGCTCCACTCCGCTCTCCCCCGCTCCTCTCCTCCCGGGCCCGCCGGTCTCCTCCTCTTCTGCGGCCGCCGCGCAGCGCCCGGGGGCGGTGCGGTCTTAGTGCCCGCCCGCCGCCGCCGCCACCGCCCGGGACATCCGCCCACTCTCACCTACCCGCTGCCTTTGCCCGGCGGACGACGCCGGTCCTTACCGGGGCTGCGCTCCTGCCGGGCACGGAGGGTCTCCCCCACACATGCACCCGTCCAGGCCCTCCAAAATAACTACAGAAATCGGAAGCCCCCACCCCTGTGTTGAATCGCTGCCGCAGCGCCCTGCGCGCCCTCCCCGGCCAGCCGGGAAATAAAGAGGCACAAGCTGAGGTTTAGCCAGAAAAGCAGACGCGTCCACTGCCCCCCAAAACCCTGTTTGCATGTGCATTCAATATGCACCTGCGGTGACTGCCGCACCCCGTGGCTCTGGGCTCTCTGCCCCCTGCCCAGCCAGGCCCGCGGTGCTGCAGGGAAGGGGTGCTGGTGGGTGTCCCCACGCTGGTCACTGTCTTGCAGAGCCCCAGGCTCCCCGCTGTGCACGGACACGTTTGGGATGTTGCCCCGTGGCTGGAGCACCATGGGGCAGGGACCCCGGGTGTAACTATCATCTGCTCAGCTCCCCTGGCAGCTAAGGTACACGGAGTTCATGGATCCTTAATTTTGCCTTCCCGTCTCATCTACCACATGCTGATGTCTCCAGACGAGTTCCTGCGGCTCCGGCAGCACCAGGGACGTGCTTTACAGTGTAAGCTGGGTTAAAACAGCGGTCCCAGCCCCCATCGAGGTTGCAGTCTGAAGGCAGGAGGAGAACAGCTTTTGTGTCAAGAAAGGCAGCAGATGTCAAGAAAGTGAGCAGATCCAGCACGGGGCAGAGTGCTCTTGTCTCTTGTGGACTTCAGTTCTCATCAACATGGAAGTGTTTAATGTCATTAAACCCAAGCACTGGGGAGGAGAAAGAGAAGCAAAGAGAGAGCCCTCACATTGTGGAACGTCAACAGCCAACTAGTCAGATGTTCCTGCTTGCATTTGACTAGTGTGACTTCAGAGTCATGTTCTTCAGTTTTTCTCTCCTTTTTTTCCTGACAATTAGAACTTTCCTTTTTCCCTAATGAGTGCTGAGTTCCTCACATTGGCACCTCACCAGCCCTATTCCAACACACACCATCCAGCACATCCCAGTCATTCTTTCCCTTCCACACCACCCAAACCTCCTCCCTGCTGATGGAGAGGAACCTTTGGGTGGATGCCGGTGTTGTGGGGACCCCCACACTTCCTTGTCTCTCCCATTGGGGAGCCTGGGAAGCACCGGGCTGCTCCAGCCCTCTCGCGGTGCCCTCCTGCGGTCATGTTTTCACTATCAGCTATTTATACAAACCCTGGAAGTTCTAAGGCCGGCGCTCTCCAAATATGGGAGTTTGAAGCTTCGGCCAAATGGGGGAATGTTGGCAAAGAGGGGAAAAATCAGGATGTGTAAAAAATTATCCTCTTGGCATTTCATCCCATTCACGAGCGAGCGGAACGGGGCCCTGGCTTTACAAGCTGGAGCTTTACAAGAGTGTTTTGATTTACCAAAGCACTCAGACAAGGGCTTGATGCAACCTCCTTTAGCTCCCAGCCCTGGCAGCGGCTGCTGGCATGGGCCAAGCCCTGGCCTTGCTATTTAAGGGCCATTTGGCCCTGTTCTGGAGCAGCACAAACAAGATGCGAGCAGGGAAAGCGGCATCGTTTCGGGGTGGCCGCACTCGTAACGCCAGCACCAGCAGCACACGGAGGCACGGCTGGGTTCGGTGTCAAGAGCAACAATGGGAATGTTCATGGATAATGAGGGAGCTGGGCTGGGATCTGTGCAGCAGGCACCAAGGCAGGATGCCCGGCTCTGCCGTCACCCTGCTGCTGGCTTCCCATCCTCACCTCTGCTTCCCATCCTCGCCTCTGCTTCCCATCCTCACCTCTGCTTCCCATCCTCGCCTCTGCTTCCCATCCTCGCCTCTGCTTCCCATCCTCGCCTCTGCTTCCCATCCTCATCTCTGCTTCCCATCCTCGCCTCTGCTTCCCATCCTCATCTCTGCTTCCCATCCTCATCGCAACTTCCCATCCTCATCTCCACTTCCCATGCTCGCTTCTGCTTCCCATCCTCATCTCTGCTTCCAATCCTCCTCTCCGCTTCCCATCCTCATCTTTGTTTCCCATCCTCACCTCTGCTTCCCATCCTCATCTCTGCTTTCCATCCTCATCTCCGCTTCCCATCCTCACCTCTGTTTCCCATCCTCATCTCTGTTTCCCATCCTCACCTCCTCTCCCCATCCTCATCTCCACTTCCCCAGCACCAATGGAGCTACAGGACTCAGTGTCTTCTCCTGCAGTGTATCCATGGTGCTTTCAGCCCATTCCCACCCCACCATACCCCGGGGGGAAGGGACATCCCACTGCAGTCAAAGCAAGGAGCAGACACAGCAGATGCAGGCATCCAAACACCACTTCTGCTGCCTTCCCCTGGCACTTAGATGAGACTTTTCCTCCTCATCCCTTGCCCATCCTTTCCAGGGGCCAGAACCGCTGGTTCCCTCTACCTGCCATGGGATGGGGAGGCAGATCCAGGCAGGATATCTGGATCTGCCTCCAAATCAACAGTGCAAATGGCTCTTTAGAAGTCTGGGAAACGATGCTTATATCCCAGATCAAAGCAGCTCCTTTGGCTGTTGCTGCAGGATAAACAATGGGTATTTAAGAATCCTTCTTCATATGTAGAGCCAGGATGGATTAGAGAAGATCCCTGCTTGGGGAGAGCTGGGATGCAGGGAACATGAGCTGCAGGGAAGCACATGGAGATCCTGATGCCCATGGATGTGTTTGCCTGAGGTGGTCCCAGACACATCGGGGGGGGGCGCACAGGGTCTGCCTGGACATGGCAGAGGGGTGAGATAGCTCAAGCATCACAGGATCCCAGCCTGGTTTGGGTTGGAAGGGTCCTTAAAGCTCATCCTTAAAGCCACGGGCAAGGACTCTTTCCACTAGACCAGGTAGCTCCGAGCCCCATCCAACCTGGCTTCGAATAGCAGCTAAGGGCTGAGCCTGGGTGAGGTGTAAATCACGCTCCTGATCCCACGCAGAGCCTTCACACGCTGCCGCTCCTGCCTAAGTGGATGCGAAGTCCCTGCACTGTTTAATCCCTATCCCACAGCCTTATCCACTGCAAGCACACACTCATGGAGTGGTGTAGGTTCACACACAGAGCTCTCATTCTAATCTCCCACACCAAGGGTTGATCCCAGACATGTAACGCAGATAAATCAGTGCCTGGCACTCAGCAGGTAGATAAATCAGTGCCCGGCACTCAGCACGTAGATAAATCAGTGCCTGGCACTCAGCAGATAGAGATGAGCCTGGGCAAGGGGCTTTGCTGCTCCCATGCCCTTGCACCTCAGGTATTAAGCACAGTTTAATCCCCCATCCCTCATATTCAATGCAGAATCGCCCCTGTGAGCTCACCAAAGCTGGCTGGAGGGCAGGCAGGCACCAGCTTTGCCTCCCAGCATCCCAGCATCAATTTGCATTGAACGCAGCAAATTCAGCTCCTGCCAAGGTTGATGCCACACTAGGATTAAAGGAAAGCTTTTTATAGCTGGGAATCTTGCTCTGTGCCCTGGCTGCAGAGCCACTGTTAGAGACCAAGTGATAGCACACAGCAGGAATCACACCAATGGCAGGGACTTGGGATCTCCCGTTTCCCCCTTTGGGGCAGCCCCTCTCAGCTTCCCCATCGCAGGAGAGGGTCAGGAAGCAAATGCAGCACAAGTGATGGCACTGAACCTGCCAAAGGAGCATTGCAGGGTGCAGGGAGCAGAGCAGGGGGCAGGCTCTGCTGCACTGGGAGATGCAGTTACTTTGCACCAGTAACATTCGGTGCCAGAGCTGTGTCGCAAAGCGCTGCCCATCCATGGGATCCAGAGCCAAAGCAGAGCTGGAGCAAGTCCCAGCCCAGAGCAAAGGGCAGCAGAGGAGGTTCAGCAGCACAGCGAGCACCAGCACCCCAACAGCCCCATCAGCACAAAGGGGTCCAGCCCTGCACAGAGACCCCATGGACCAACATCACCCTAAAGGGCTACATACGGCTGGTGGGACACCCCCTCTGCAGCAAACACACAATGGGATCAGGGCCCTCACCACACCACTGCCTGCACCAGAACAAGGTCCCAGCAGCTTTCTATCCCTCCCTGATCCCTAAACGCCTCCCAGGTGGATGGAGCCGCATCCCAGCCCCTCTTGCCATCGGGGCTGGAATAGTCCAATGGTGAGATGGAGATGGCCTGGGTGTGGGGAACCCACCCAGAGCCATGGGGACCGCGCAGAGGTGGGTGAGGTGATGCTCTGCCCTTTGCCTAAGCAAGAGGGCATCAATTGATGGAGGATGCTCCTCAAGGAGCATCATTTAGCCCCAGATCCTCTTTGGAGGGAGTTTGATGTTCCTGGGGCCAGGCTGGGCTTGAGGCCGCCTTTAATGCTCTCAGCACTGAGACTTCAGGAATAGTTTCCATATCGGGTCCACGGATCTCGCTTTGAAGTTGTTTGGGATCATCTGTCACCACGTTTCCTTGTCAGCACATAAACACGCCGTGATGAAGCTTTAACCCTGTCCCGGGAAGGCTGGAGGAAGCTGTCCATAAACTCCCATCTCCATAGAAGCTCTTCCCTTGGTAAATGCAAGGAGAGCTCTGGGAGCAACAGCCGGGGGCTCAGGACAACAGCAGGAAGGGAAGAATCCTGTGCCAGGACAATAAAACACATCAAAACTGGGTTTAGGGTGTGTTTTAGTCAAAGCGTGCTCCATATCCCACTGCCCTGCAAAGGGAAACGTGTTCCATGCATCCCAGCAACGTGTTCCAGCAGCGTTCATCCTGCTTTTCCAAGGCTTTAAGCCAGGTTTGTGCTTTGCATCTGGGGCAGCTCCTAACCCATCGCACGCCAGCAGCTCCTCTGCCCCATAGGCATGCACAGGGGTGATCCCAGCATCCATCCCAGCTCAGGGCAACGGGAGCATCCCAGCAGGCTCCAAGCTCCTTGGGAGGGCAAGTGGCCATCTCACACGCTCACATCCTGTTTTCCAAGCAAAGCTCCTGGGAGCAAATGCATGGATAATGATGAAAGAGGGCAGCGTGTACCCTGGGTACCGAGAAGGTCAGAGCCCGCTCTGGCTGCCTGCGCAGGCAGGGCTGAGGTCACGCCATTCCTTGCTTATTAGCCCGTTCCCACAGTTTCACCCTATGGACACACGGCTTCGGGGTGCCAAGGATGGGAATGGGCAGGGATGGCGGGATCCGCTCTCCTGGAACACCCTACAGGGGTTTAAGGGGTGGGATGGAGGGGTGGGAAGCAGTGGATGCAGTTTGTTCCCCCTGAGGTGGTGGGTAGCATAGCTTCCCACCGGATTGGAGATGGAAGCATTGGGTCTCTGGGGCTGATCAAAGCAGCTTCCCTCTGTGCTTCCCAAAGCAGTACCCGGAGCTTCAGCTCTTCCCAAGGCATTGTGAGAATTAGGGAAAGGGGCACCGAGATGCTGAAACCCAGCCTGTGTTAAAGGCTACGCTAAGGCAACCTCAGGTCCTTCTCCTGCCCCCCAGATCCCTGCTCTGCTCTGGTTTCAGATTAGAAACCAGCAAAACGAAGCTGCTTTTGATGCTGTGGGGAAAGCCAGGGGCAGCAGCAGGGGGGTTATTCCCAGTTTCTGGCATCTCGAACACAAGGGTTTGTTTCCAACCTTTCCCATCTCCCTCCAGCCGCGGGATCCTTGTGCTGGGATGCGAGGAGCTTTGAGGCGTTTCCACAACCTTCTCCATGGTTTCTGTTTGTGCCGCAGTTATTGCTAAAGCTGGAACGGGGTTGGGGGGAAGGAGGGAGAGGTTTGCAATAGCATCAGCAGGGATTGCACAAAGAGTGTGGAAACTGCCCCGGCAGCCACGTCAGCAGCAGAAATAACGTGGGAGAGGAGAGCTCGGAGGGGCAGAGCTTCCCAAGGAGCATCCCCAGGGTGCGTTTCCTCCTGGATGCAGGAGGGTGAGGGTCTGGAGTCCATTTGGGGTGAAAAGGGCTCTTCTGGATGAAGGCGGGGATGTGGCTGCCAGTGGCAGCATCCCAAGCGGACCCATGGCTCCATGGAGCCACCTCGGTGCTGCCTCTACAGAGCATCGCCAGCCCCTCTGTCCCAGCACCATCCACTTGAGCTCCGGTTTATCCCTAGCAGCATCCCTGCTTCCCAGCATCCGGGTCCCAGGACGGCTCCCATGCCATGGTGGCTGTTTTTAACCCATGTATTCCTCCTGATTCCCACCTCCTTCCTGAGGGAAGCAACTGGGGAAAAGCTTCTTCCCCACTGGCTGTATCCTGGAGCTCTTGGGAAAAGTGGGTGCCAGGATGGAGAACGGCTCCAGGTCCCTTGGAATAGGAGCTGAGCAGGATTCCACAGCTCCAGGTACCCTCAAGTGCCTCCAGCCCATCCATTTCTCCTGATTCCCACCTCCTTCCTGAGGGAAGCAACTGGGGAAAAGCTTCTTCCCCACTGGCTGTATCCTGGAGCTCT